>CAJNDV010033475.1:66139-85638 GCA_905221635.1 Symbiodinium sp. CCMP2456 | reverse complement strand
TACGTACATTCATATATATATATATATATGTATAACACAAATGTGACTGTCTCTGCGTGTGCGCACATGCATATGGTATATTCCGTTGTAGGTGGGTGGAATATTCTTTGTTATGCTTTGTTAAGCCATGAAATGCGGTGTTATGTTATGCTATGATCTGGCCCATGGCTATGTTATGTTACCATGGCTTATGCTGTGTCATGTTATGTCATGCGGCGTTCTCTCTGTCACGCCATGTGGTTTCGACATGTCACGTCCGGTGTCATGGTAGGTTGTTACAGTATGCCATGCTGTCTTGCTATGTCATGAGTTCTGTGCACTGTTCTGTGCTATGTGTCTATGAACGGGACTTCGTAAATACCACGAAAAGCAGGACTCCACGTCTCCCCAACTTGCAACTATTCTTGTCAGCACGTCCCTCCCTCTGCCCATGACCAGCAGGCCCACAGGCCCGCCACCGGCCCGCCAGACGGGCCCACCGAAAAGACCAGGGTCCTAGCGCTACTGTCTTTGCTAAACCTTTTCCATCTTCTACATGTCCCACATATAAGTGTGCCCTAGTCGCTGCGTCATTAGCCCTTGCTAGTCGCACATTTGGGCGGGTGGGGGGGGTGTACATGTAAGTTGTGTTCGACCCCTTTTTGCAAACAACCTGAGCTGCCCAGCTTAGCAATAGAGCGACGCGGAAGAGGCGGCATGTCAGCGGCTCTAGCTTCTCAACACTGCCTGAGCTTTGCACCAGCTCTTGGAGTGGCCCAAGTTGTCTTGGAAAGTGGCACCTCTGCCATCTGTGAAGGACACTGGAGGGTGTGGATGGTATCGCTTCAGTACTCGACTTGCAGTTGACAGTTGCCTCTTCCGAGACAGATGATGAGCATGGAAGCTGGACGGGGGCAGTCGAAGCCTGCCACCAGAAAATGTCACGAAGGCCGACCAGAATAGCGTGATTGCACATCCCGCCGTTCCGCCCGAGCCTGCATGGAACCTGCCAAAACAGGTGCTGAGCAAACCCTCCTGGCACCGCGGGCACGACTCGCATGACATGCAAATCTCCACAGACTTCACGCAGATATACGCAGATGCCAGCAGCCAGCCTTCTTTCTTAGAAGCCATCACAAGCATGGGAGGCTATGTTCAGAGACGTGATCGAGCTGCGCGACTCTTCGGCTCTGAACTGCCAGTTTGTCTCCCGGGAACGTCCATCACTCCAGTGGCTTCTCCGCTTCCCAGACTTCTTCTCTCTGTGACTACGTGAGACGCTGCATTTCGCGGCTCAAGCATGCCGACTGCTGATGCCAGCAAGTCAGGACAAGATGAGCTGCAAAATTGCTTCGATACGCTTTGGGGCTAGCGTCTCAGGCAAGGACAGCATCTCACCCGCATCCTCGAAGCCGATGGCCTTCATGAGTTCCTCTGCACAGCTATACCGCATGCGCCTTACACCCTGGCAAGGGCCCGACACTCTCCGTGGCTCGGGTCGTGTGGCTCGCACAAATTTGCGCAAAGACGTTAAAGCAACCACACCAGACATTACCATGCGCTGAAAAGGGCAAGGACAACCTGGTGACAACCTGATCATGAGAGCAACAGCCTCTTCGGGTGGGCTTTACGACGAAAGCCGGACCGAGTTGAGCTCTGTGTTTTTGCAGTTAAGTGTCCTCCCCTCCAGGCACCTGAAGGATTTTCTGCTGGATCGCCTGGCGCCACGACACGAAAGCGCACAGGCGCCCGCAAGGTCGTAGCTTCAGAGGCCTGGCGGCCTGGCCTTGTTCTCTCTCTTCACGTTGCGGAATTTGGGATTCCGAGGATCGGCCGCAACATTGGACAGCAACTTTCCTGACTTTGCCCCCGACTTCCAAACAGGGCAAGACAAAAGTCTACTTCCACGACAGGCGGCGCAAGGTCGACAGGCAAAGCCTGGCCTTCCAGGGGTCAGAAGCACAGCTCTGTCTGCTGGAGTGGCACCTGGACTTCCTCTCTGCCGCCTCCTCCGAATCGCCAAGAGCTCTCCGCAGTTCCAGGAGCTTTGAAGCAGGCGCCTGCAGTGGCTTTCGAAAAGCTCCCGTGACTTCGTGGTGCCCTAACCTGCATCGGGCCTCCGGAACCAATCGCTTCGATTCCACAGATTTTCGGCCCAAGGTTGCCACGGGCTGCCCAGAACTCCCAAACTCTCGCGTCCCTTGAGGTCCCGTGCTTTTTGATGTAAGGACAGGAGAACAACATTTGACGGATTCCACAGATTTCCACAGCTTGCCTCCGAGCCCGTCGAGGCTTCACCAGGCGTCCTCAGCTTCAGCTCAAGTTTACGTGCACTTTCGGGGAGGCTTTGGTTGTAGCTGAGCTTCGCCTCGCCAGCATGCTGCGGAACCGCAGCCCGGGAGCCCGTGACGCCAGAGCCCCAGTTTTGCGCTGCCCTGCTTCGCAAAGCTGTCCTGGGATCGCCGCAACGAAACTTCCGCTTGGTGCTTCGATTTGCAAGGCTCTGCATCCCAGAAGCTCTCGGCGGTCCGATGACAGTCTCGACAGCCACTCTCCCTTGCTCTCACGACAAGGATGCTGGTCCTATGGCACCAAGACTGGGAGGTGACATGTAGCTGTAGCTCCTTCAAGCAACCTACGCGTGGTCCTCGAAGCGGTGCTTCAAGCAGACCTGCTGATAGCACGAGAGCAGCACAGAATTGGTGTTTTGGCTTGTTGATGCCTGCCGCACCTTGGCCTTGCACTCCGGGCAGACCACCGAATTCATCGTGTTCAGCTTGGTCTTGCAGCCTTTGGCAGGGCAAGTCCTGAGTTCTTGGAAGCCATCGAAGTGATCCGAATCTTCAGGAACTTAATTTTAGTCCCGCAAATCAAACCGTAACAACGTCCAACTCCATCGGGCTAGAGAGATCGAAGCCTCTCTTTGGCTGTCTGTGGCAAGGGCTTGCACACCTCCGGGCAGTAAACCAAGCCAACCGCAATGAACTGCAAAAGAAACACACTGTTGGAGGCATGCTTGTGCTGTAATGTGCCTTCTCTTTGACCGAATCAAAACGTGCGCACATCGGACTACGTCCAGATACAGGCGGCCAGTGCAAGGCTTGATGAAGCTGCAGCATGACGGTTTTGGAGTAAACTGACTTGTGACAAGGGGAGCCGCAGCTTTATGCAGAAGCGGCAGCAGCTTGTCACTGCGAAGGAGCGGTCGCAGGCCTTCAGGTGTTCGGTCATCGCCTCCTGCTCGCTTGAAGCCGCGTCTTCCCACTTCACCGTGGTGCCACAGTGAAGGCATAGTGCAGCGACCATACCTCTGCTGAGACACAGCCTCTCAAACTTTGTACCTCTCTCAATCCCTTGCGATCTGCCTTGTGACTGCGTTGCTTGGCCACAGTCGTGCTTGGCCGAGGCCACGTGGTCTTGACAAAAGTTGCGTCTGCAATGAGGGCATGTGAAGGGAAGGAAGTCCCGAAGCCCGCAAGACTCCTTGGTTCTGAGCGAGGAAGCGACGAATCGCTCATGGAGGCTCCAATAAGGCCCAGGGGCCAAGGAGCAGCAGGCGCCCACCAAGTCGTATCCGTCTGCATCCCGGAAGTCAGTGCTGGCAGCCGGTTCTGCCTTGAACATCTCGCAAGCACCAGCATCAGCAAGCTGCCATCAAGCGGCGCGGACCCAACAGAGCAGAGGCCCGCATTTGGGCACCGAAGCGTATACAAGGCTCGATTGCTGAATCACGATGTCCGCTTGTGCTACTGCATGTTTGGCCTGTGCCTGGCGGCTCGGCGTGTTGCAAAACCATCATGGGCCCATGCCACAACGGTGCATGTGCTTGTGCCTTTCTTTGTCACGAGCAAGATGGGCTGAGGCATGGAGGGATGTTTCATGGGCATCTCATCATCGTCAGCCGACCGTTTGCAGCAGATGGCTCCACTCCGCAAGGAAATGCAAAGCAGTGCCGATATGTATCTCGCTGGAAAGAAACTTCATCAGGCCGGGCTTGCCGCAGCAAGTCGTCGGCCGAGGCTGAAGTTCCTCCGTTTTTCTGGGCTGGGGAGGAGATTGCATCCCAGTTCCATTTGGGCAGCTCTGCAAGGCACCTGCGTACTGCATCTGCGGCCTCGACCAATGACATGAGCAACGAACTGTCGTATAAGGCCGGGCCTATCCTATGCACACGCAAGAGTTGGCACTGCTTTTGTCATGGCTTTGGGCTCTGTACGACCTCTGCTCATGGCTGGAAGTCATGGTTTTGGGTTTCGAGTCCCAAAAACATGCCAGACACAGCCCTCGGCGCCCGAAGAGCGAATCCACCAAAGACTTCGGTCCTGGTAGGCTGTCGACGACTGTCGTAGAGTCGCAGCCGGCTCGGGTGCGTTTGGCCGCCCAAACCGGCCCGAAGCTGTGTACATGTGGCTGCAGCTCTGAATGAGTCACTTTGAGCCTCGTCGCCTAGTCACTCCTAGTCCTAGCAAGCCGCTCAAAGTCGCAAAGGACCATAAATCGCTGGTGTAGGCTCTGCTTCTGGAGCTGGCTGTGACAACCAACCTGAGTCAGCAGGAACATCAGGCTGCACGACTGCACTGCCGCACTCTCACTGGCGGAGGCGCCTGTGCCAACATCAACTCCCCAGTCATCTGGATAGAGGCTGTCCTGGGCTCATCGTCAGGCGTCCATTAGACCGCAGAAAGCCAGATACTCTGCCACCGAGCTTCTGCGGGCTCCGCTGAGGGAACAATTCCTGTCATGGCAAGGCCGGCCGGGCTCGGGCCGGTTGCGCGAGGCATGGCGACCTCTGCCGATTTGGCCTGACATCATGAACGGCCACGGACTCACGGCTCACCGCTATCTATGAGCCTACCTTGTGGCCCTTCAAGTGCACCACCCATGCCTCAGTCCACATGGCATATGGCAGGAGACATCGTCAAAGCATGAGATCGATCGCATGCATCCTACCTCCTCGCAGGCACGCGCAAACCGCGAAGTCTTGTTCGTGATCTTCTTGATGGCAATTCCTGCGCTGGACTCGTTCATCTGCATCTGTGCCATAACCATGAGGCAAGACGTGCTCTTGACAATTGAAAAAGACGATCCTGACGATCGGACCAGTTCACATATGGATTGGAGCTCGTCGCGAACGAACTGCTTCAGGAAGCGTTCGAAATCGGCTTCGACTTGCCACAGATCGAGCACCCTGTTGCAGGGCCGTTTTGGAAAGCAAATCTTACACCGCCGGTCTACCGCGGCGGAGTTCCCTGGCCACCATCGACTGCAGCCCAGTTTTTGAGTTCAATGGCCTCAGGACTCGTGGCTTCTTCGCAAGCTGCGGAATGCTCAGCTTCTTCTCCTCGGTGTGGTTTGTGACTGCGCCGCTCCGCGGAGTCCGATGGTATTGAATCGGGCGACACGAGTGGATCGAAGCTCCCGGACCAGGGCCTTCCCAAGTCCACACAGCTCTTCGTCTTCGTCGAAGCCTGAGGCTTCAAGGATCTTCATGGCGTGTACTGCGAGAGAGGTGTGAGGATGCGCCCACAGTTGCGGCACCTGAGTCCTGCACTCTCGGCATCCTGCCCCTCCTCATCAAACTCTGCTTGGCGACGCTGACTGTCTAGCTTGGCCCATTGCTCCATCCTGCACGCACACCAGCAATGAGAGCACTGTCATCCGTGCCATTCACAGCTCCTGCGCTTGACTCCGCGCTTCATGGTAGCGTCCACGACCATGGCCTGAAAACTCCGCGATGGAAGACGACTTGCTGTCCACATGCTGAGGGAGGCCACCCGAAAAGCCACGACTGTAGGTTCCCTTCGCAGGTGTCATGCCTCATCTTCTTGCAGTCCAGCGCGAGCCAGGCGCTTCACTCCACAGAGAGGTGTTGGACCTCCCCCCGAGTAGCCCATGTTGACCTCGGAATTTGGTGCTTGCTGGATTGAAAATGCGGCACTGAGCACCCGGCAAGCAACGCATAGCCGATGCCGTAGTTGGCCTCTTGCGGAGAGCGAGCAACAGGCAAAGAGGCGCACATCCCTCAACATCACGGCGGCCTGCAGTTGCTTCGCAGCCAACGGGGGCTGCTCTTCAAGGCGCAGAGCACGTCGATCAGTCTGGTTCTCAAGGGGCGCCTACGATTTCCAGGCATCAGAATAACCCTGTCGTGCGCTTGAGCTCACCTGCCTCCATGGATGGCACAAAGTCGATGCCTGCAAGCACCTCAAGTCTTTGAAAAGGCACTGTAGTAGTACTGTTCAACATGTTTCAAGCACCATGGATGTCTATACTTCTGGACAACCATTAGACATCAGAGGTGCCGCCTCATCTGCTTCAGTCGCCATGGTTGGGAGATGGACACAGTCGAAGTAAGCCTACATGTGCCTTGTACCCTGCAGTCTGTACTTGATGTTGCAGTTAGGCTCGGGCCCGGATCCCGGTGTGCACTAAACAGCGGTGTGACGTGGCCAATACTGAGGTGGGTGACTGTTCGGACTTGCTGCTGTACCGAATCACTGAACGAACTTGCTTACTTTTCAGATGTCTGTCACAGAATCGGGACACAGCTTTGGGCAGCAGCTGCAGTCAACATCTCAGCTGCTGCACAACCGCAGCGCAGAACAGCTGGGTCTAGCATGCTGAGCTCTAGAACAGGAGCTGTCGGCTGCGAACGCAAAAGCTGCATATCGCCGTCTCTACCACATGCCACAACACTAAAGTAGCAGCAGGCGGACCTGGTCTCGCTCCGCAGCGCAGACAGGGAGCTGGACTGGACAACGTTCCCTGGTCCGAAGCTCCGTGATACTCTCGCGGTGTCTTGAAGTTCGGAGCTCGAGGATCTCGTTTATGACAAACTGACAAAGGACTCGAGACCCATCGTCATTGTTATGAGGCCCTTGCGCTTGGCAGAGCATCGCCGACTGCACTTCGGATGAAGACCCGCCACGCTAATACTTCCGACTGTTAGTGTAAGTCTCGACCTCAACATCCCCAACACCACCCGAAGCCTTCACACAGCCACAAACCCAGGATATGTTAAAATTGCATGCCCGAAACCTGAATACTGAAGCCCCGCCCTACATCAACAACTCCTTATTTTTCAATCCGAACAACCTATGCCCTCAACCCTTCTCATGCTTCATTTCATTGCATTATAAAAAGGCAAAAAAACTAATTATGAACGAAACCAACCATGCACCATGTTCACCTCTTTCACTTAGTTGTACCCGTAGCCTAGAGGTGGCTTTGTGGAGAATCTTCGTTGAGGACCCAGAACACTCGTCTCACAAGGGTGATATGAAGGGAAAAGTCACAATGAACCAAACAAGAAAATAAACGTAAGAAACGGGCGGCGTTTTCCTGTATTTCGTTCATTCACCCTTTTTCACCATTCCTTCGTTTGTAAAGTGAGTGTAATTGCAAAAGAACTCATTTGGTTCACATTCCGTTCTTAATGCTTCGCTGAACCTCCTAATCCAAGTTCAAAAGAACCACAAGACATCCCTAAAGCAAATAACTTGAAATAAAACACAAAAATAAAGACCATGCATAGACTCAAAACCCTTTAAACCGTAAAACCCTGCACCCGCTAAACGCTAAGCCCTAAACCCTGATCCCAATCCCTAAACTCTCAACCCTAAAGCCCTGAGCACTCTGCTCCATGGTTGTATGACTGACCAACCCTTCATCATCCTGAAAGAACAAACTGGCGGGTGCGGCCTGAGTCGATGTCTCCCTGTCATCGAAGCCGTGCAAGGCCGCAGCTCAGACTCGAACGTGGTGGCGTGCAGTCTGAAGTGCGGCTGAAGCGCGAGCATCCATGGAGTCGAGCTGTGAAGAGACTCGCTTGACGCGGGCGTCTCGGTGACCTCGTCTACCCAAAGACGAGGTTCAATCCCTGCTTATTCAGAAACTTCTGGCAAGCCAACATCCGCAGCCGAAGCACGCTCAAGTCCTCTGGCAAAGGGTCTGCTCCGGTCAGTTCTCTAAGCTCCTGGAGCGACAGGATCACTTCGATCTCAGGATGTCCAATCACATCCACCTGACCTCGAACCTCTGCTGCCAGAAGGTCGCATCTCGCAAGGACCTTACCCAAAGACAGGCCATCGCCCGAATGCATCTGGAGGTGGAACTAAGCCAGTGGCGACATAGAGAAGCTGCGCTTCTGTCTCTCCACTGCGCTCTGCGAGTGCCACAGGCCTGTCGTGCTGAAGCCTCAGATCGGTGTCGGCTACTGCAACAGCCGCTCAGTTCAAATGCCGAAAACACAAGAACACAAGCCGAAGGGGAGGTCTGAAAAGCCTTGAAAACACCGGTCTGAAACATCGGTCCGCCAGTTGCTGCGACTGCTAGGATACCACCCAAGAAATGTCATGGTCATCTGTACGTTAAGCCATCGACCCGGGCGTGGACGCATGGCGCTCTTGCCACCGCTAAGCCTCTGAAACGAGATGAAGGTTATTCTTTGGGTGTCTTTCCTCTCACTCTGGCGGACCGCTCTCATCGGAATCGTCATCGGAGTTTCATCTCTCAACCCTCTCAGCTGGCCTTTCCGCTAGATCGAGGCAGGTGAGGTTTAGACCTCGGATCCCACTGTCGCCAATAAGGAAACGAGCTCCATGGGAGGCCGTTGATGCAAAATGGAAAGGGTCCGCGACCAAGCAGGTCAGTTTCGTCTAGGGCAGCTTGCTTGGGTGAGTGTTCGCTACTTGGAGAACTGAGGCCCTGGCGACTGCACTGCAACTCAAAGAACTGACACTCTTCGAGCCGGCTCTCGTACTCCTGCAGGCAAACCCATCACCGCTACACAGCGAAAAACCCTACAAGCTTGATGAGAGCCTCTCTCAAGCGCTGGAACTCATCGAAGGCATCGCCGTAGGCAGCACTGATCAAGTCCACCTGGGAAGCCGAGGACCAAAAGAGACACCGATTCGGGTCTCGGAGGTGTCGGAGGTCGCGCCGGGACTCCGAGCGGTGCCCTGCAGTTGCTGTATGCGCTGCACGGCCTGGCAGGTCAGACACGGTGATCTCAGAGGACTTGAGGGCCGCAAGAAGCCATGCGCGAATCTTCAAAAGGCTCGAAAGTTGCAGCTTGAGACTGGTCTAATGCGCGGGCGAATCTGAAAGTTGTGGGCACATCGAATGCATGACAGGCATCGTTCGCAGAGGCCTTCTAACTAGGCAAGCTCAGAAAATAATAGTATTCGGAGCAAGTAGCAAGATGGCACAAGATTAACGGGCGGACGGGACTGCAAGGGTGGCAGTAGTATGCCGCAGCAAAGAATAGAGAACTGCTTGGTTGAAGGCCTGTGGAGCTTTGTCGTAGATGCACTGCGCTCCTTCTCACAGTGAACTGATGTGTCAAGAATTTTTTGTACCTGTGAGGCCGAAGCCGAGGAAAGGCATACACGCAGCGTCCCCAAAGCCATGCAGGAATGTTGCAGAATGCAACCACTTATGTTTGTTGACGAGGCACATCCCGTTCTGAAATATTTGAGATCGCGAGACCCCATATGCCAAACCCATGGCTCTTGCAGAAAAAGGCTGTTCTTACATGACATACGTCTCCACATTTTGCTGTGGCTGCCGCACATGAGCAAATTGGTTTCCACGGCGAAGCATTGCAAGCACTGTGACGACAAGTGGTGACCGTGAAAAATGTCAGAGAGCACACTGCGAAACTAACTAAGTACGCCGAAGCAGGGCAGGTCGAGAAGCAAGTGTGCAAAGCTACAGCTCAAAAGCTTTCAGGTGACGACACGGGCCTGCTTAAAGCGCTCTTCGTCGTCACATGGCGCCGTCCCAACCTGCTGCAGCAGCATCTCAAGGTCCCGATACACACTTCGAGGTCTACACTGAACTTGCAATTCAGGGGCGAAAGGACCGAAGGTGCTCAAATTCTCTCTTTCCATCTCTGGAAGGCACCTGCTCCGGAGGCCCGAATCCTCGCACAGACAAGCACTTCTGCCCGGCCCGCATCAGGAGCACCTAATCTGCCACCCTTTCCTCGCTCTGGAGAGCGACCATCATCCACCTGCAGTTCTCCGCGAGACTTGCAATGGCAGATCTTCGCGGTCACGACTACCAAAAAACCGGCGCTTCAAGATGCAACTGTTGGGGTGTTTGGAGCTGTGGCCCGTCTCTCTTCGAATGCGAGATGTCAAAGGCATGCGAATGCATTCCTCCTCATCCCCTAAGCTTCGAAGCCTCTACCGTAGAACATGCTTTAGACCTCTTCTTGAGCCTCTACTAGTTGGGGGCTAAGGCTTCCAAAGTTTGCTCGCGATTACATCTAGCCAAGGGCTGAAGCTGTACTGCAGATGGTTTGGCTGTGTAGGTGTTTGCACGTTTCATGGTGCTTTTCGGGGCTTAGGCCTTAGGCGCTTTTAGGTTGACCCGCCCTGTACCGCATTACTGTGTCACTCACTGACAGATTCTTAGAGCTCGCTCAAGGCTTTCTGCTTTGCTTCCGATCCTCCTTCGCACCGCGCCGCCCTGCAGCACCGGCCGCGGTGACGGCCGGTAACCGGGCGCAGCCGGGCCCCTGAAGGAGTCCTTGAGCCTCCAACGAGACGCAAATCTCTTGACATCACAGCGTCTCTTGCATTGTTCCCATCCGAGTCAACGCAAAGTGTGGAAGAACACAAGTACGCCACTACCGAGAAACAGGACCAAGTAGGGGAGACCAGATGATCAAACGCCACACTCGAGAAATTATACCTAATCTTGTTGGCACATCCGCCAAGTTTTGCCACTACGCCACTACTGAGAAACCGGATCAAAACTTTGGCATTTGCGTCCGTTTACACAGTACTACTTGGGCGTTGCATCGGTGCCATGAGCCGGCACGCCGATAAAAAGCGCATGCTTTGTGCAGCATTTGGAGCTGAAGGTGCACGGTGTGTGGTGGGGTTTCGGGGGTTGGGGCTTCCACACGGCTTCCAAGATGGAGTGGATCGTGCTAGAGGCATTGGCTTCAGAGTGGTCTTGTCTGTGCGTTTGGGTTGGTGTGTGTCTATGCACGTGGGTCGCAGGGTAACCAAACCCACCACCACCACCACCACCACCAACACCACCACCACCACCACCACCACCGCTCTCCACCCCCTGCTCCTACTTCATTTCTACTTCTACTCCGACTCCGACTACGACTAAGACTACTACTACTACTACTACTACTACTACTGCTGCTACTACTACTGCTACTACTACTACTACTACTACTGCTGCTACTACTACTACTACTACTACTGCTACTGCTACTATCACCACTACAACAACTACCAGGCCCCTGCCCGCTGCTGTCACCCCATGAACCGTTTGACCTCTGGGTGCCCTGTTAGGCGGGTTTTCCCATAAAACAATGGTTTCCTATTGGACAATGGTTGTGTTACTTTGACACTGGCACTGATCTTCTATTGGATGGGGTTTGCTGTTAGACAGGGTTTTCCTATTGGAGAGGGTGCTCCTTGATGACAGTGGTTTTCCGATTAGATGGGGCTTAGCTATTGGACAAGGGTTTTCTCATTCACAGTGGCTCAGGGAGTCCTCTCGAAGAGCCCTCATGGCTTTGGATTAACTGGCCTGGCCTCAAGTTTTGGCATGGCAGAATCTCTAGCAGCAGTAGTAGCAGTGGCAAGTACAGCAGTCGTCGGTCTAGTCGCATGTGCAAGCAGTGCGAGGCTCGGTCCTGCTTCAGGGCCTCTTGGGTGGCAATGTCCAGCTCAACGACCTGAGCGCCACTTCGACTACGCTCCTGGAAAAGAGACTGAATCCAGTAAGCCGCCTTTGCCTGTACTGAACTGCTGCACTGCACTAGGGCGAGAACCGAAGAAACAGGAACTGCACCGGAAGCTTCCTCTGCTCAACATGTGAACCAAGAGCAGGTGGCATAAGCTGGGAAGTGTCAACCTGCTCTGTGTTTTTGACCTCGGCCCATTCTTCAGGCCGCTTGAAGGATGAGTGTTCATGTCAACATCCTACAAACAAAAACCTACACGTCTGACACACCTATTCATGCACAAGCGTCCTTTGCTGCACCGGGCCTTCTATTTCTTAATACTTCCATAGATGCTGGTAAGATATGCAACCCGCTGTTCCCCACGAGTCAGCGCTGCTGGCTACAGCAGGACGGGCAAAACAACAGAAGGCAACTGTGCATAACGTATGCCACTGTAACATTCAACACTATCGGAGTTGTCTGCTGGTTCCCACACAGCAGTCGCACAGACTGCTTCTGCAGCACGTGTCCTCATTCCTACTTTCTTGCCCCTTCTGAGTCTCTGTGTTACAATGTTGCTGCCATGGCCGGGTGATTCGCACTGCCCCTACAGTGAAAGGCTGCTCCCGAGCCTCCAACGCCGCTCTGAGTGCTACCCCTAGTCTATGTCGGCTCTTGGTCCGTGGCGGGTCTGGTGAAGAAGCTTCGGATTCTTGGCACGTCCGCTGCCCTCTTCAAACTGCAGATGTTGAACGAATACGAAGCACACCAACATTTTGGTGGTGGGTGCCGAGTTTTTTTAGGAGAGACGGCGCTGTAGATGCGATGTACCTGCTTTTAATTTAGCCGAAGAACAAGCACTGGAATACTATGTGTATATATATATATACTGATGCCAAAATGCCAAAGCGAAGCCGAACAGTGCACATCGGCCTCAGGCCTGAAACCCCGAAACCCTACCAGAACACATAGAATATCATAGAATCCTACATTGACCCCTACCCAGCCCACAGCAGAAGCATTTCCAGTCCTTCGCAGGCTGGCTCGTCAAGCTCTGCCTCCCCACATGCCCCGGATTCCCAATGTGCAACATGAAAATGAAGATCCAGAAGCTGAGGTGCCAGCACCATGCTGCTCACTCCCTCGCAAGGTGTGAGGTTTGAGTGACTTGCATTGGATGGCACACAGAACTTCACGGGAAGCTCGGCCTGGCTTGCGCCGCCTCAGCCGATAGGATTCCCGAACGCCGGCAATCCTAAACCTTATAGGGCGGCGGCTGGGGTCTCTCTGCGTCCGCTCGATTGCACGCGAGAGGCTCTCCTGGCGTTGCTTCGGATGGCAGAAACCCTTCGCAGCTCGCTCTCTCCGCTCGCTCTAGTCCTTGGCCCGCATGAGCTCCTCGACTTCCTCTCAGAGCCATGTGCAGAACGCATTGACATTTCAGCCGACTTCAGCTGCTCGGTCTCTCCTTCGCCATCTTCTGGAAGTAGAACCAGGTCTTGCTCCTAATAGGTGCAGAACAACACAGACCCGCCCTGCACCACGCCGCCCCCAAGACAGGCTGGCGTACGAGCTCTCGTCGTCTGCTTCGACACTGGCCAGAACCTGCTGAACGGCGAGCAAGGGACTCCAAAGTGGCTTCCCACACATCCGCAACCTCCGAGCTGATGGAAGGTGGCGAAGGCAGGGCCTAGGGAAAGGCCCCTGCTCTCAGCAGCTCCCCCCTCCATCCTGCCGACTGCCGAGCTACTCTTTCGCCATCTCCCAAGCCTCCCAAAAGCCAGAATGTGATGGAGACAGGAAGTGGCTCAGTTGCGCTGTGAAGCGCCTGCAGGCGACACTGGCCTCAAAAACCGGGCCAATGCTGACTTACGCCGAGTTCTTGCGGCTTGTGATGCATGGATAGGCTGCGAGACTTTAGCATTTCTTCAAGACTGGAGCACGATGGAAGCTTCACACTGTGGCTGGAACTGTCCGGGAACCCGTGGCCAACCTCGCACGCAGCAGCAAAAGCCGGATGCTCGTGCGAAATGGTGCCAGCGCCTGTTGGATCCAACGCTCGCAGTTCTTCCCCTGTGGCACATGCAAGGCAACCTGCTCTGTGATGAGACCTGCGGTGACAGCATTGGGACTCCAGCGCAGAGCCCAGTTCTCTGCGATCATGCGCTGCACCTGGGTGGCAGACTGCACACATCATAGAGTTGAGCAGGTCAGGTATCCAATGCATCCCTATCCCGTCGCCAGGGGCCTGGCCTCTGGATGATTCTCCAATTGCCTGCCGAGGCCGCGGCCGAAGATCCCAAAAACGTAAGCGTTAAGCCCTAAGCCTGAGCTGGCCCGAGGAGTGCTAGATAAACCTATTTTTGCGGAAATGGCGCCTTCTGAGCATGCGATTCTCTTCTCGAATGAACTTCGCTTCATCGCCCGAGATGGCAGCCTGGTCCTGGCGGACATGGTTCACATGCTTTCTCTCAGTAGCACCGCGTGGACCCCTCGCTGGAACCGCTAGAATGCTAGAAACAACGAGTTCCAAGCACGTTGGATTCGAGAATTCGCCGCGAATATGGCATCCACCCACCTCGATGCTGTCCATCGGCCTTGGCCACGAACTGAGCTGCAGCACATCATAGCCACGTTGCTTCTGATTCTGACAGCATCGCGAGTCTTTTTCTGGAAAACCGCACCAAGCGGAGTAGAAGGCAAGCTTAGCTAACCAGATTGGATGTGCACTAACGTTGATGGAGGTGGGGCAGCACCCCGGGAAGGCTACGGGTCCAGCCGACCATATCCGAAAGGTCTTGGGCAAATTGAAGGGAAGCTTTCGCTCCATCGCAATCAAGGTCAGCTCCAGGAATGTCAGACCTGACAAAAACGCCAACCAGGACCTTCGTGTTCTTGTCCTCTCGAACCTCGGCTCGCGAATGGTCTCATCCGTTGCTTGCAAAGCATTCAGACAAATCTTCTGTACTGGTGCCCGATCAATGGAATTTCGAATCCCATAGTTCTGCCGACAGACAGAAAGCCGTCGGATGTACTCCAGCATCGTCACTAGCATGATGCCATCCTCGCACATGCAGGCTACTCGAACTCTTTCCTTCCTTTCCACCCTGTAGTACAAAGCACCATTCAGTCCTGACCATGTGATAGCTGTTCCGCATAGCCTCAGCGATAGCAATGTAGGTTTCGCGAACGAAGTGTCAACCGAACCCAAGCGCTTGGCTCTCTTCAGCATCTATCGGCTTTAGGAACTTGAAGATGTCATAGCCCTAACAATGACAAGGAGAACATGCGACAGTTGTCGAAAATGCGCGAACCACAGGGCAGATCAAAGGGAGCAATGTCCAGGGCCCACCGTCTCGCTGATCTTGCTGCCCTCGGAGTAATCAACGATTTGGTTGTCCTTGCCCTTCACCTTCCGGAATGCTGTAACAATTCCGTGGCCCACGAGATCCGAAATTTAACTCGCCTTGAGTTCTTCAGGAGGCCACAGATTGAGTATGGTGCCGGGTGCCGACAACTGGCTTTTCTTTGCCCAATACCCAAGGTAGCCTGGCAGGATGGGACAGAAACCTTTAGAGCCATGCGCCACTGCTGTGTTCGTCTGCCGAGAGATGCCGAGAGCCTTTCATGTCGTTCAAGGCTTCGTTGATGAAGAAAGCTTCTTCCACGATTGGCCCAATAGCTGATGTGAAGTAGGTTAGATGGCGAATGAACTCTTCGTTGTTCTCCCTCAGAGCGACATTCGCACAGACGGCTTCCATTTTGCAAGCTCGTCTAAAGCCCTAGTGGTCCTAGTAAAGCTGTCAGACGGGGCACTTGGCGAGCTGCGCGGGAATGACTTCCTTCATTTTTTCGAAGAACATCTTGCGCGCCTTTTTCCAATTCTTCACCTTCTCATGATGGAAAAGCTTGCATTCCTCCACCTGACCTCAACAGTCAAAAGCGAATAAGCTCCTGGCGTAGTCACTGTCCTTCCACTTCCCCTTGTTGGGGCCGCCCGAGACTATGATCAATGTCTTGGGGATTTCGGTATCGATTTTTCCCTTGTACGCGCCCTTCGCCAGGTCACTGTACCTAGGTTGAACTGAAACTGCCCCCAGTCTTCTCCGAACAGGCCTGAACATATGGACCTTTTGGATGTTAGACATCACACCGGCCTTGACACAGTGCCTCGCTGCTTGCCAAGTTGCGAAGTTTTGCTGACCTTTGAACCTCGGTGCTTAACTCAACTGGCGCAGGATCTGCCGCAAAAGCAGCACGACAGCATGCTGATTGTGGCCTCGCTAGGGTTTAGGGGGTGCCTGGCTGGAAGGCCTTCGCTTTCAGCTTGTGACCATTTTTTTGCAGAGGCGCCAAGAAGCACGAAGTCCATCACACCAACACCTTTAAAATCCCTGGACCACAGTCGTTCTGCCCAGGTCATGTCAATGTCGTCTTTGCCTTGGCTAGCATCCATGAAACGAAACGACAAGATCTCATCTTCAGCACGCCGCACAAGCATGCAGCACTGATGGTCGGAATGGTAGCAAATTAACATCGAAGAGGCTGAACGGATTTGTCTCCATGCGCTTCTCGCTAATGCCCTCTACCGGTCCTGTTTGCAGATGCATCAGCATGCAAGTGTGCCAGACCAGGCAACAGAAGCGGTCAAAGCCAATTGCACACAAGCTCCAAGTCGCAATAGCCACGACGTCAGGTCCGTGAGTCGACGACTTCTGAAATTCTGAGCAAACCGTGTCCTGCTGCATACGCTGCCAGAACTTCTTCTCTGGTGAAGGTGGCGCCCTTTTTCTGCTCAATGTTCCTCATTGACACGCATTGCTTGCGCACCGACAGACATGCTCACCCGTGGGCACAGATGGGAGACGGACCCCCTGCCCCCTGCCAGTCACAGACCGAAGGAATACAATGCAGCGATGCAGCGGTTGCCGGGTACGCAGACTTGTAATGGTGAACAGATAGCGGAACTTTGTCTGTAATTTTCGCCTCTATGTTAGTTCTCCTGAAAAAATTGGGGATCAGTTATTCATCTCTTGCATTGAGGCAGGAGCTCGCTCACATGTTTGTCATTGAAGGGTAGCAAAGATCTACGGCATTTTCTCCTCTTGAAGTCTACGCAGGAAAACTTCTGTCAATAAGATGAGGTGATAGCATGCTCGTCTCATTGTTCGAGAAACACCGGAGTGGAGTGTATGCGTATGTCAGAGATGGAACTGTGCCCCACAAATTTTGGCCGCAATTTCCAGCCCGTACACAACATCGTGCGCTGTTGAATGAATAGACGCAAAGCTTGCGATAGAGCATTTATCTCCTCTCTATTCCGAAACATGGGACTAACTGTGACTAACTGTTGTATACATAGTTTTTATATATCTATCAGGACATGAGTTCTCGAAGTTTCAATGGAAAGGTTATGTTGATTGTGACTGTGCAGCAGAATGGAAGGCTTCTCCAATTTTCATTGATGGAAACCGGGGCTCTCTTGTCTTTTGGCGGCTTGGAGTGGCACGCCGTCCTGGCAGAGCACTCTCAGAGCGACACAAAGCAACACTGCGAAAAAAAGAACGTGAAGCCACCATTCCTTTGCAGTGAAAGATTCTCCTACAAGGTTATTTGCGTTGCCCCCCGGTCTTCTTGTGCTTCATGTGCATCCACTGGAGGATCAAGCAGGCCACCCCGTCCCATTCGTTCACTCTTGGTAAATGTTCTGTGTTCTCATGTTCTAATCTTCCATTGATTTACCGTCGCTACATTCACTTCAAAAAGCAGGAGTCATGGCCCAACAAAGTCTCAAGCTGGAGAAGCAGACTCGCTGCTCGTGAACGCCTTGCCTTTTTGTGTGGTTGCTATCGTTCCTTCAGCTTGTTGTCTTGAGCTCATATTCTCTCATATGACAAAATGGAAGGACTAGCTAGCACTTCCAAACCCGCCACCACCCCAAGACACCGCCGGGGTTCGTAGCAGCTAAGCAGTAGCTTTAGCTAACGACCCAACCGTTCGTGCGGACACTCACTTCTTTTTGGCAGCGTGACGCAGGTCCCCTGTCGCCCGGAGAAAGTCTGTAGCCTCCGACTAGCTGATTTCCAGGGTGGGATGGGTGGGCACTTCAGATTTGCTCCCCACTAGCAGTGGGGCTCTTCTGCACACAGTGGCCACGGACATAGCATGTTCACGGTCGGCCATGTGCGCGTCAATAGCTCGAATGCTTCGAACTAGCGGAAACATCTGCGATGTGTTCCTAGCAAACACCTTCGATGTTTTACTAGCCGAAACGCCTTCGACGTTTCACCTATCGGAAGTATAGCGCTAGCATACAGTGTCGTACCTCGTACCTCGGCAGGAGTGCGTACACTATAGCTAGCACTTCCAAACCCGCCACCACCCACAGACACTGCCGGGGGTTCGTAGCAGCCAAGCAGTAGCCTTAGCTAACGACGCCTAGCTTACATGTATTAATACTAGCAGTACTTAGAACTGGGGATGCCATGGCTCTTAGTTTAAGGGACTGGAATGGGATCCCACAGCTACATCTGGATGAACTAACCTGTTGATAAAGCCACCCGTCGTGTTTTCATAAGGCCAATTCTTGGGTTGCAGTTGTTGGAAGTATCCGGTACAGGGAAGCTCTCATGGGTAATACGGAGTTGGCGAGCAAAGTCCATCTTGGGGGACTGCGATATCCTTACTATCAGGGGGCCAATCAGGCTGATGTATGATGGCAGGGTTAGTCTTCGGGATATTGTTGTTTAGGAATTGAAGTCAGTCAGTGCTCACGGTCAGTCATACGTAGTGCTGGGGCTTTGATGTGAGACTACAGCGAAGGCTATCTTGGGAGTTAATATTCTATAGTGAGCTTCGGATATTCAGATAGATTCTCGCCGATATATATATGCTATCCTCTAGTTCAAAACCTAGCATTAAGCCGGGATCATACGCCAGAAATCTAAACCTAGGAGGTTTAGTGGAGCTATCGTAGCACCGCATGATAGTTCTTGGGGGAGTAACAAATAATTCTATTTTATTCAATATATTTTAAATATCTTTAATTTTTTGTATTCTAATTATATATATAATAATTTCTTATATTTTATATATCTAAAGATCCATTATTCTATTTTTCAGAAAAAATATTTTGAAATCAAACTCTATAAATAGTATATAGATATATATAGATATAATAGCCTCGCCTCGAATTATCCGCAAATTAAAATATAAATCCTACCGAATATAAATCTAACCCTTGCCCCTTTATTTAAAAGATTCCTTTATAAAAAAATATCTATATATTCTAAATTCCAGAAAGTGCATAATAATACGAATATTATTTTCTAATAATTGAAACATATTTTCTTTTTGAAATCTTTTTCGCGCAAAATATAAATCTTATTAAATTCAAGAAATTCTTATTAAATTCAATAGCATTATCGACTTTAAAATTAAAGATATCCTAAAAAGATTTTTTGAAATATCTTCAATTCAGTATCCCTATTTTCTAAATATTCTATAAGTTTTCTATATAATATATATATATATATAAAATATAGAGATTATCATATATAAGCGATCAATTATAATATATTCAATAAGATATTCCAGATAATATTATCTAATATATATATATATTGTATCGGGGGACCAACATAAAATTCTATAAAGTAGAAAGTATTCTATAGAATATATATCAGAAATATATTATAAAATATTGTATTTTCTAAATATATTCTTAGTAGCGAATATTTCATTCAAAGAATTCCGAGATCCCAGATACCGCCCCTCGATCCCCCAAATGGATCATTCGGTCCAACCCTCCTTTCCCCCG
>CAJNDV010033475.1:0-60000 GCA_905221635.1 Symbiodinium sp. CCMP2456 | reverse complement strand
TCTCGTTGTTCTTGAACTGCAGAAAACCGGACACCATGACCTGAGCTGAGCCGAGCGAGCACGAGAGAAAGACGGCAAGTGCTCAAAGAGTGGTCTGTTTCTATGCCGTCCCGGCTGCAGCAGGGTCTTCAGAGCCTGCCAGGTCGACCGTGGAGACCGACGCATTCTGTCCTGCGCGCAAAAACAGGGCATAGCAGGGGCACAAGCAGAAAACCAGCGCAGACCGTTTTTGAACTTGATGTCGGTCAGCACGAACAGCGTTCCACGAGAAGACTTCGGATTGTTCACCGTGCCGCCTGGGCACAGATTCGCGTAGCATGTATCCCGGAATGCCGATGCCTTGGCTCCCTGCGGATGTGGGCAATGGGCTCACCACCTGCCTTAAACTGGTCTTCGTCCAGGCGGATGTCCTGGCACTCAGGAAACGTTGCAGACCTACTGCAACAGGGAAATCAGAACTTATGAGCGCACCTCGATGACAGTGAGCACCTCCTTGACTTTTTCATGCCAAGGAATAGTGCCAGCCATTGATGGTGGGCTTTCTGCCTGGCATCGCTGGCACTCTTCGCTCCAGGGCAACCTCTTTCGGGAGATGAAGCCTTGATGCTGTAGGTATAGGCTGTATCGTCCAGCTTCTCCTCTAGCAACGTGAGGTTCAGGCTTCCCGAGCCTTGGCTCTGCAGAACGCCCACGTGAGGCCCTGTGCACCACACCACATGCAACATGCTCACGCCGAGTTGCGAGGCTGGTCCTCGTCCTCGGGAGCTTCTTCTTCAAAGGCCGTTGATTGTCCCAGGTACACGGCAGTCTGGCGCGGCAAATGCTCACATGAGACACGCGACAGGCCAAACATCCGACTGAAGGTGATCTTGCCACGATGCGATGAGATGCCTTCTCCCGCAGTCGATAGCCCCAGATACCAGACCCGGTCTGGGCTTTCATGTAGCCATCCTGTGCGCTGATGCGTCCGTACACCTGCACGGGCTCAGAACCACTGATGTTCATTCCCTGCCTGTGTCTTCAACAGAAGCCTCAAAAATTCGCACTTGAACATCCTTAGGACAGAGCAAGGCTTCGCAGTCATGTTCAGTAGCCTTTGCTTGCATCGGCAGTCACTGAGAACCTACCCGATGCATCGAAGTCTCATCGATTTTGTTGGCATTCTCTTTGAGATAGAGTGAAAGCACACCGTCGATTCCACGGCCACCTCCAACAGGTGCCGTCGCATCGCCAATCCTTTCAGGCATGGCAATGCCGTGAAGCACAATGAAGCGGACAGAAACCAAAGACTTTTCCTGTCTACCAAAGTCTTGAAACACCACGACTACGCCGCGATGTCCAGTTTAGGCAGGAGGCAGTGTAGTGGTCTTCCCAGCGCCAGAATAGCCATAGCTGATCATCATCATGCCTTCGCCCACCTCGGCCTGTTGTTCAGCAAACAAAGTGAATGTATTCTCTCCGGAACCTTCCACAGCACATGTAAACATCCTGCGGACTGATCGTACTCGGGTGAACCGCGTACCATCACATACTTCACTTAACTTCGCCGTGTCATTGTAAGCCCGCGAAGACCTCGCGGAGCATCTCCCAGAGTGGGGGATCAAGCTTTCGATTTTGCGGAAGCGAATAGAGCATGTCGGCCGGATCCCAACCTCGGCCCCAGCTCAAGGAACTCGAGAGTCGCAGGAAGGCCCGGTACATGCGGAGGGCTCCGACTATGGGATAGTATGATATGATCGACGTTCATAAGCACAGATTGCCAGTATGCGTGGATAGGGTTGCAGTTTGAGAGACCTGACCAGTAGCGGTCGCTGGGCATGTGCTTTCTCTGATCGCAGCCCACTCGGTAGCCGCAAACAATGCTGCGATGCCGTCATGTTTCGGGCTTGGGTTCTTGGCATCAAAGGGAAGCTGCAAGTCTTATGCTGACGTCATGTGCCGGTACCGATTCTCAGCCACTGAGGCACGGGCTGGTCTCTCCTAGATCGATGCTGCCTCTCTTGCCCTTGAGCTTTTTCCATTCTCTGCTTCTGGAGTGCGTAAGAGGTGGAGGCGTGCCATAAATGTAGTCCTCAGTGCGAAGAAGGGTCACCTCAAGCCTCAAGTGGTCATCCGTGCAAGCTTCACAAGCCGAGGCACCGCCATGCCCCGGTTGAACTGGCCCCTGAAAGCGACCGCCTCAGAAATTCGCCACACTTCAAGCAGCACGAGACGTGATGGTCGAAGGCCTGCGGCTCCGCACATTGCTCTGCAGAAGGGTCCTCTTCTTTAGCTAGGCATTCCTGCTTCTCCTGCCGGCAAAAAAAAATGCATCTCAGCAGGCTTGGCATGCCGAAGCAACAGAGCCTTCAAAGAGTGGTATCCGAAGAGATCTTCCGCAGGGTGGCTGAAGACACCCCAAAACGGTCCATACCTGATTTGCGGGGCCAGTCTTTCCGTTCAACACAGCCCAACACGGATAGGAAAAGAATTGGATGCCACCAAGCTACAACCTGCACTTGCCCGTGCTGATGTCACCATTGCCGCACATGGAGTACATGAAATCGTGCACCTCCGGATCCTCTGTGAGCTCGCAGTTTTCCAACACGCCTTTTCGAACTGGTGGCTCTGTCTTGACTCGGTTCTTCCCGCATCCGAAATAGCGAACCACTCGATTCCTTCAGGGGCTGGCTAAACGGAAGGCTACACATCGTCACACCGCCGCGCCTGTCTCCGGGCTCGTCAGATCTGGCACAAGACCTGGGTCAAGTCTGGACTTCGATTTGCAAAGATACGAGGGTCTCAAACACACCAGCCTTCTTCCTTACAACAACTAGAGAACACCAGTAGAATCAGTAGAATCATTGCAATCTTTATGCTGGCACACTTGACACCGAAATCTTCGACGCCAGCAATTGCCCCTGCAGACGGAACTGGGTGTGTCAGACAAGGCTACAAAGAGGAACAATTGCTGTGTGACTTGGGATTGCATCATGGTCCGATGCGGCTATGACACAGCCATCCTTTCCTTGAGTGCTTCTGACGTCTATGTAGTTGAATCGCGGGGATTCCTCTCAGCGTTGTAGGGGTAATGTGAGGGCACATGGAGGTCCTGCAAGGGAGCAGGGTCAGTGCTGGGAAAGCCACAACCGTAATTGAAACGGCTGCCGTCCCACAGGGTTGGACGACGTGTTCATTGGCATCCATGCCAATTACCACCCGGCGTTCACCATTGTTCGAGGATGCTTTCCGTTCTCGTTACGGTGGCATGGAGGGGGATGCGTCATGAAAGCAGCCTTGCTTTTCCCCCGATACCGCATGGTGAATGCTTTGGAAAGGCCGGCTTTTCGTGGAGTGGAATGGCGGTGTATGCAGTGACAATGCTTTTCAGTTGTTTTGGGCGATGCCACACTCTTCCTTTGGTCCTTGGCTTTGCCTGCAACAAGCTGCCAATGTTCACTCTCTCTGTGCACAATGCCTCGGCGCAATTTGATTTCTTGCGCAGGCACGACCACAGCGCTGTCAAGGTGAGGATGTCCCCTAACAGTCTCGAGGACCTCTGACGTCCTGTCCGCAGTGCGGTCGCCGACATTCCAGGAAAGGATGTGAGTTACTTATGTGCAGTTCTGCAGTGGTGGCAGTGGTTGCTCGTGGTGATACAAGGTGTCTCCAAAATTCGGTGCAAGTGAGCTCGGCAAGTAGGGGCACCCACTTGTGCCGCACCTCTTGGATGTTGCTCGGAGCTGATGCGCGATGCCCTTAAAGTGCACCCAGCCTCGGCCTGCGTGTTTCCCCATACTCATTAGCATTGGGTGATGTAGCTGAGCTCGTCTTGTTCTAAGTTCCACCTCCAATCTGTTGGGGTTGCCCCGTCATGGAGAGATAAAGACGCTTCACCTTCCCTGCCAACCATGCTCGACGGAGTCACTCGGAGCTTTGGGAGGGCGATCCACGATTTCTGGTCTTTGTTGTCCTGCTTCGTGCCAACCACAAGCCCCGCTGCTCGGACTCGTTGTATGGCATCTTGGATGCGACGACATCGGGCTTCTGAGCTCCCCTCCGGTCGGTGCGAACATGTCCTCGTGGTCGAGAGGAATCGCCAATTTCTGCAAGAGCTGCTTGGCTTCACGCAAGGTCTCGGCCGCCAAATTTTCAAGATCCGTCGGTGTCCGTGGTACTCGCCGGGGTTGAGCCCGCTTCGCTCCCTGCAGCTGTCTCTCTCCCAAAGCACGCAAGCGATCATCAAACTCCTTCTTGGCTTCCGCAACTGCTTGAACACGTGCGGTTGCTTGCGGGCAGCTTCAGTCATGTCACTCAGCAAGTTGATGGTTTGCCGCATTTTGGCCGTGACCTGGTTGTCCGCTCAACCTCGACTAACTGAACAGTAGTCACTGAAAAAAGCACCTTCCGCTTACGTGGGTCCTTGCTATGGGGTCCGCCTGAAGCATCTCCTCCAAAGTGCATGCTGGGTGGGTTGTCAACGGGCCAACCCTGATCAAAGACTCCGTCAACAAGCAGGTCCAGATCCGCGTTGCCAATGTTATGCGTAGGGAAGTGTGGTACAAACTGTCCGCACTGCCAACAACTGTTGGGTTGACTGGCTTGTCTGCAAAGCGGTTCCCATGCAGGTGGCCAGGGTTCCTGCAACACTTTGTTAGCTTTGCAGCAATCCCAAAGCCAACGTGTCTCATACATGGGCACCCACAAACAGTACACAATTCGGCAACTTTATGCAAATGGCCCTGGCGAACCAGTTTAAGGGCTTGGGCTCGGCGATCCTGACCGGTCGCACGATACCCCCACGAAAGCGTGTGCTACATGCAAGCTGCCGCCACTGTTGGCTCGCAATCGTTCCTTCACGGCCTCTCCCACACAACTGCCGGGGTAGCATCGTCATCATAAGCAACCGTGAACGCGCAGGCATCTGGCATCAACCAACAGTCCAAGATGCTGGATTCCAACCGAGATCAAGAAAAATTGCAATGAAAGCAGCCATGGGTCCCTTCACAACCTGCCACCTAGCTGGTGCATGCTGCAATCTCTCAACAGTTTGCTGCCATGCAATGCACAATCGCGCCTGGCCATCATCAGGGTAACTACGGTACAGTCTGATGGGCAGTGAAAACTAACAGATCCTGATGCACATTCCAACTCAATCTCATGGCAATATGCGTCTGTCCCAACCCAGAGTACGCTCCCGACGCTTTGGCCGCTAGCACTCGAGTCGCTGAACGGTGGTAGGAGATGTTGGTGTCCCCAAACAAGGGAGAGCAAGGCGTTGGTGCGGAACAACCGCTGTCTGGCTTGTCGTTCAAAGAAACTCAATTTAAACACTTCCCTCCGGGCTTTTTGCGCTCTTGATCGCTGTGTGGGGAGCCGGCGCAACCTCCCACACTTGCCATCCAAGCCTAGATCCTTCAGGACATCGACGATTGGGGGATGGTGTGGGTCAAAACGGCCGAGTTGTTTCTTCAACTCCTGTTTCCAGCCTTTGCTGGAGGCCAAGAATCCCGATTTGTCTTTGGCACGCACAAGCCCGTCTCCAAAAAGCACTTCTAAATAAGTCTTGTAGCAGACTGTCTTGCGCCTGGCTGTCCTCCACACGACGACCGACAGCATCCATGCCTAAGTCATCGACCCATGTCCTGATACTACCAGGCAGCTGGCGATTAACAAGCTGCGCAACGACGTCCATAAGAAGATTTTGGCCATGCACGTGGCCATGGGACAGCCGGCAACCAAGCGCTGCTTCGGTAGCAATAGGTCTGCGACAAGGATACGTGGGCTGGTGTGCATGCACAGAAGGTGATGCAATAGAAGTGGTGGGAACCTGAGTTCTAAGGCCTTGGTGGCAAGCAGTTGCAAATCAACCAAGTCATACAGGTGACTGAGATCAGAAAGGAATGTGCACATATGTATGTCAACACTGCGGACAGCCTCAGCTTTCAATTGGCGCATGGATGCCACTTCAAACACACTGCCCCCAAGGACAGCTTTATCCGAATGTGCATCAACTCCAACCTGTTGCTGCCATTTCTGCAATAGGTGCTTCCGCATTCTGCACCAAATTCGGTACAACACCGACATTATTCCACCCACAAAGCCTGTTGCGGCCATCGACCACTTTGTTCAACACGACCGTACAACCATGCCTAAACCTGAGAATCCTTCTGGCGGCAACCGTTTCAAGTCACTGAAAGCAACACCGTCCAGGCCAGTTTTCTTACTCGCCATCATTCTGACTGTGGCCTCAATTTGCTTGCTGCTTATGGATCTTATGGGCTTCAACTCGGCAGCTTGTTCGCAAGCCCACTTCCGGATATGCTCTCGCAAAGGTGACAAACTTCTAGCGTTGCACTCTTGATCTTCGCCCCATAGTTGTGCCCACTACTTACGTCTGGCATCCGCTCGTTCTCTGAACGGTATGTGTTGGACAGGTCGAAGAGGCACTGCTTTTACCTCTTGAGGTATTGGTGGGCCTGACGCACGTGACCCTGCACTGCCTACTTAGCCCACTCACGAAGCTCTTGCCTGTGATCTTTGATTTGAGCCCTGATTGCAAATCTGTGCAACGTCTCTAGCTGCTGTTCAGCACGATCACCGGCGGTCTTACCAACAAATGGGAATTGCTGCAAAACAAACCGCAACCCAAGCTCAGAGAAGGGTCCCTGCCATTCAGTAGGCAAATGCGCATGCAAGCATCACGCGAGTTCAACAATTTGAACATATTTGAACAAAAGCTTCAAAGCGTGTGCTGCAGTGCCCAGATCTGTACGCTTGGTAGCAACGGAGCAATCGTGTCCAATGCGCGACGTGCCAGCCTTTTTTTATTCCTTACCCTTGGGAGGATGGGAAATTCTGGTATTGTTTTCAGAGCCAAGTATGCAACCGCGGCCGTCCGGGCTCGAGCCTTGTGGATTTAAGAGATACGTCTCAGTTTGCCTAGCCCACTCAGCATATCCAAGAGTGAGGTCCCCATCACAAGCACAAGCACGATGGATCCACTTGAACCTTATGGCTGGCTCGGGCCGGCTGCTACTGTGATCCGCCGATACAGCGTTGTACGGTGATTTCAATGCGAGATGCGGTTTCCAGGGTACGTCCATGTCACGCTCGCAAGTGCTCAATAGTTGGAACCTTTTGGCAACAGTGGCATAGTCTAGCTCTGAGCCCGTATCCAACGTGGGCTTGCCGGTATTCAAGGGTTCCCCTTGTAGTAGCTGGAAAAAGCCTGCTTCTTACCGAGGTCACGGGACAGGGCAAGGAGGTTGAGGACACGAAATGTTAGCAAGGCCGTCCGCTTGCTCGCGACGGCTATGCTCCCCGGATCTCTCCGGGCAGCCTTCCCTCACGCACCCGGTTGATCCCCTCTCTGCTCTCTTTGGGGCTCGAACCTCTCACCGCTTGAGCAAGAATGGCTACGACTACCGCTCTCCCTCTCCCCTTTCTGTTCCTTCGATTGGGCTTGGGGGATGTGCGAGATCTCCCGGCCGCTCGGGCTCTGAAGGGATTGTGCAAGCTGCTTACGGTTCACATACTTTGGAACAGAAATAAGAATTGTCAGTGCGTGTTCAGTATGTTACCGTAAGGATTGGACGCCTGCACGAATTCGTCACATGCCCCGGCTTTGTCCCCCCATGTGCAGTATAATACAGAACAAGAAGAGGCTACCTTTCCCCGGGTCATGCACACGCGCAAAAATCCGAGTGGTGACTTCCCCCGCAACAAAAAAGATCAAGCAAACAGCCTGGAAAACAAGAATCATCTCTCTCTCTCTCTCTCTCTCGACCAGGACAGAGAGGGCAGGAAGTCCCCCTACCCTCTTGCGCACGAGCGCGCAACTGCGCGTCACAGGAATACATCTCTCCCTGTGTCTTTCCCACTCTCTTCCTCTTTCTGTGCCTGCTGTGCTTGGTCTTACTGCTGCTGTTGTGTTTGCTATTTTTCTGCTTGTCGTCTGATTCACTGTTCATGCAGTCTTACGGGCTGTAGGAGCAAACATGCCCTTCTTATCAGGTTCACCAACGGCTCAACGAAGCCAAGAAGCATGACAGCGGACGGGAACTGCTCCTTGTCGTACGGAATGGCTCCCACACATTTCTTCCACTCATCCTGCAGTGTGGTCTGCCAAGCCGTATGCAGCAACAAGCTAAGTATGCTCGTTCATCTCATTTAGCTTTCAGGAATCCACATTAGCCACCAGCCTATAAGCTCGTGTCAGAAAATGTTCTTGGGAACTGTGCAAGGGCCAGAATCAGAAGGCACATGGCGAAGCATAAACACAGCAGCAGTCCTCGTGGGCCCTCGTCATGAAAGATTTGGAATCTTGCCCTTTTGGGACTTCAATCTCAGATGCACGCAGCTTAGTGTGCCTACCGGTTTAGATTTCGGTGTCGGAGATTAAGCTTCCATAAGTTGATCGCTACCACATTTGCAAAAGAGAAGCGCGGCACTGAGTTGTGACCTTGATGAAAATTCGCACAGCTCCCCAAGACTCCTGGCAGAAGGGTTCTTTCACAGTCAGCCTTTGAGAATCCTTAGGAGAGGCTCCGCAGAGAATCTTCCTTGCTTGCACGGCGGGAGGTCTACAAACCGCCGGGCAGCTTTACAGTCACGCCCGAGCAGATACCGTCACTGGATGCAGGGAGTCCACATTGCCGTGGCAAGGGCAGGAGCCACGACAACTAGCTGCGGGAGACAATGCTATGCCGAACCACAACGGAAGAATCAAAGGCAACAAGTGGCCCGGACTGTCTGTGACACAACTGGTCTACCGTCAGTCTTTGGGAAAGCCACAGACACAGCCACGTCTCCTGCCACATATGCCACAGATGCACTGGATCCTTCACTTCCGGCGTGCCCTTCTCCACCTGGCTTGTCCGTAGTGTAAAGAAGAATATCGGACTTTGTTGTCCGGATTCTATGATGAACGGCATAGCTGCAGCCCCGTCGCTGCTTGCACATCAACCAAAAACTTGCGCATGCCATGGCAAAGATCACCTGAATCAACATGTGACATCACAAGCTCGACTCGCACTCTTTGCCCGAATCCTTAACATGCGGGAAGACTGAACCACGACGAGGCACTGTCAAGTTCCTCCAGCCTTTCTTTTGCCTGTCCTTCGGAGCGAAGAAGAGCACTGGGCAGACCCAAGTTGATGAAGTCGATGTACCTGGTTCGGTGAGACTTCCGTGGACGGCCGAAGTCACTATACCAGGTGCTAGCCTGCAGCATCATAGACAGCTGGAGCACTCTGCTTTGAGGAGCTGCGCGTTGGTAAAGTTCACCTGCAAAGCTACCTACATGCGCATGTGACATTTAAGTTGAAAACTGACTTGCAACTGGTTCCGTTCACATGTCGGGAATCAGAGTCGCGGCGACTAAGCGCTGTGCTACTTACTGCAGGACTTTGGGCATGTCCATGGGCTTTCTGGCCGAACGAGCGGGATCAGACGGAACATCAGAAAGGCAAATGCTACCAACTGCGAATTTCAAACCTTCGAACAGCGCGGCATGCTTGCCCTAGATTGCAGGCCTGGTGCTGAATTACACCGCGGCAAGAGAATCAGATGCAAGAAGGACACATGTAATCGCACAGATTTTAGGTGATCATTCTGGATGCAGGATGCGTGCACTCAGATGCTTTGATCTGTGGACACTTTGCTTGCAGGAGCGGTTCACAATCGGGGCCAAGCATGCACCATTCTGACACACCATCAGCACTGTGGGACTATCTGCTACAGGCGGCGGAATGGCTCCCGAAACGGAAGCCTCTTTAGACGCAGCTGATGGTAAAGCGCTGCACGTGGACTTTTAATGACTAACATATCCTCATGCACACACCTCCATGAGCTGAAGCCAACCTGACAGTCAGTGCGCAAGCCTCCTCCGAGGCCTTCAGAAGGTGATCACCGAATGTCCTGCCATGGCAAGAGACTTTCGAGAAGGGTTTACGGACCAGGATGACGTGACGGAGATCTTGTCACTAGAGCTCAGGCAGTCCACCCTTTCAGACGCTCGCAAGCACTAGACTTACTAGTGGTCCATCACCTCGGAGGCAAACAAACTAGATCTTGCGCAAGATTCCCGACTCCCGCATGGAAGATTGCCCGAAGCCAACATCGAATGATGAGATAGAAGATCGGACATACCAGACAGACCAGACAAACCAGTACCAGCTCCAAAAAGCGGTTCTGGGGAGGCCGGTCCAGGCAAAAGCTCCATTGCTTGACAGCTTAGCCATGTCCGGAGCCACTTCGGCGACCTACAAACAAACGAAAGCAGGAGCTGCTGATTTTACCCGTTGAAAGCTCCGCATGCAGCAGTGTTTCATCTTTTGGGCTGCCCACGTTGTCTCGGAATTTTGCGATGACTCCGCCGAGCTCCTGGACTGTCAGAGGGAACAGAAGCCTGCATCGATATCGATGGTTACCTGAAACTCCCTTCCAGGACCTCCCACTTGAGCCGCTTCGCCAAAGACGTGAGCAGCAACCAGCCCTCGAAAACGGGCATGAACTTCGCGGCAACCCTGAGTGCGGAGATGTTGCGAACGGTCTGTCGAGTACGGTCCCAGTGAGGAGTTCTTTCTCAGCCCTCGGCTCAGAAAGGAAGCACTTCCCGGAGATTTCCGTCTGCACGGACACCTCCTCTGCCTCCTCATCCTCCAGCTCTTTGCCCTGCCGAGCAAATCGACTTGGACGGCCAACTGGCTGCAGCTCCCTGAAAGGCCTTGAAAGCTTGCTGTGGCACCTGGCACGTTGCTGTGACTCGCCCTATTTTACGTGTCGAGGCGCAATGCATGTCTGGCAGGCCGAAGGGAGCGTCGTTGTGGTTGTTTCGGTCGGTGCCGCAAGGGTTGTAGTTGTAGTTTCTGCGACAGTTTCCCCATTTCCAGATGTTGCGTGCCTCTCCTGGGCAAAGGATGCTGCCTTCGAATGCTTTCGGCTTCTCTTGCGGGTGCCTCGCCGCCCGACTCAGCCTTGGCAGCGGTTCTCGTCTCCTGACAGAGGTGGAGGTCTCCAACATCATGCGCGAAGTCCACTCCCGCGCTGAAACCACTTTCAAACGACTCAGTTGGATTCAGCAAGCAGTTCCGTATGGCACGGCTGCATCCATATTCGATATGATTCAACACGAAGAGCACTACAGAGTGGTGACTCGAATCGCCGCTGGCACTCGGAAGAAATCTCGGGCTTGGAGTTTGCTGTGCTAACCTAGCACAGCAGCTGCCTTGGACAGCTTCTCCAGTTCCTCCTTCATGCTCTCTTGATTCTGGACCATTGCCTGGCATGCTGAGATACTCCATTGGAAAGCCGAAGCGCGCAGGCTTGAACACACATCCTGTCCTCTTGGTTGCTCACCACTTCCTGCGTCAGGATCACATTGCATCAAAACGACTGGAGTTGGAGACAGGCAGCCAGCGAAGTGTTATGCCGCTGCTAGTCATGCTGGTCCTTTTCCATTCTGATCACCTCCTGCAACACACCCAAAAAAATCCGACTCGTATCGCAGCACATGCACTCCAAAGTCGGAAGCGCAAAGACATTGAAGGCAGGCCTGGATCCTAGGATTCAAAGACGTACTTGTGTCCTTCTGCCAGTCAAGCATATCTTCCCACTTCATTTCTCGGCGGTGTGTTTCAACTGCCTCCGACAACTTCTCCAGTTCCTCTTTCATGCCATCTTGATTCTGGACCATCGCCTGGCACGCTCTATGCCTGACTGATTTGAGGACCCTTCCAGCGACGAATATGGCAACTTCTTGAAGACATTCAGTCCTTCTGGTTGCTCACCACTTCCTGAGCAGAATCGTATTGCAGCCAGCAAAGCCTTATGCTGACAATCAGGTTGGTCCTTCTGCATGCTGATTACCTCCTGCCAAAGGGTGCAGATTGTACCAAGGCACAAAGAAGCAAAGATGCTGGCCTTCAGGCTTTCATTTGAAAGCGCACCAGATGTATCCTGGTGCAGGCATCCACAGAATATTGCAAGCAGAGTCTCTTCGAGCCAAACTGCTGCTATCACACCTGGAAATCCGATGGTAGTGACATATCAGCCCGACTAGTTCAACCCCATTAACGGATGCTGATAACGCGTGGTGTCATGTCTGAAGCTCGATGGATTCCCTCGCCGAAGCAAGTGGCCTGTTCCGACAAGTTTGCAAGCTCTTGGTGCATGGCCTCCTGATTCACAACCATCTCCTGACAGCTCCAATACATTGCCTGAAGTACTGAACACACTCCAACTGTTGGTCTTTCATGACGTGTACGACGTGTCCTTCTGCTTGCTTACCACGTCCTTGAAACTTGGCAGCACGCACTCGAAACGCACATACAGACGCGCTCGTTCAGCAAGTCCTTCTCCAGTTCGTACACATCCTTCCAACATGTTTAAACCAAGCAAGACATTACACAGACAGCGCCAGACTTCTGTCTGCAAAGCAGGCCTTGAGTGTGATTCCCAGCTTGTCGACTTCAGGACATGGGGGTCGAAGCTCTGCTCTTTCTGCCTCCATGCTCGCGCACTTGCAAAGAAACGAGCTCGTCTTGCCGAAGCGCCAGCTGCCTCCATCTTTGCTTCCAGGTATTTCTTCTCAAGCTCTTCGACACGCTTGCGTAGGTACAAGATCTCCTCAAGCAGTCACCAAAGTGAAACTGCTTTAGGAAGAGATGAAAATGCGGGAAACTGCACAAGGATCCAACCGACTCTGCACTCTTCGAAAGCGTGCCTCAATCCGCACATCATGCTGGACTCTTGGGCTCTACGAATCCACAATCAACTAGGCCAGCGGCTCGAAGAAACTGCTGCTTCAGAATGGTCGCTCGATACTTCTCCCCCCTGCAGCTGCAAACACGCAGTTGCAGCGATGCATGACGGTCTGCAAGCAGGTGGCAAACAAATGTTGGCAAAGACGGCTCGTGCTCCTTTCTGCGGACATGGCCTCCCCAGCTGTTTGTGGGCCGCTGGGCCGGGCGGTCTCCTGGTTTGGACTCAAGGCCATTTCGCTCAGAAGTCTAACCTGGGGTGCGGTCCTCGGGCACTTTACGAGGAGGCCGTGCCAGTTTGCGAATGCGTCTCTTTGGCTCAGCTTCTTCCTGTATGAATGACACAAGGGACGAGCTTGCCGGCTTCCTGCAGGTTTACAGTGTGCAACGCTGGCAAGGCCTCCTCGTCCTCCATGTCCTCCGTCCACTCATCATGAAAGGCGTTGCCAGCAGCACCGAGCTCCTGCATACCAAGGCTTCCGCGGACAGCCGCCAGCCACGGGCTGAGCACCGGCCTTGCTCGAGCCAACCATCTCGGCAGCATCCTGGACACAGGCTGTAGAGAGAGGGAGACGTTGAGAGCGAGGGAGGGACGGAGCGAAGCTCGAGAACTAGCACTTGATCACAGGCCAGTGGACGTGGAACAACTACTGATTGTCTTCGTCATCTTGCCCCCAGAAGACTCTTCATGACTGCTGTCTGTGCGGCCTCGGACGCAACCGTGATGTTGGGGTTCTCCTTGCAGTCAACAGCTTTGAGACTCTAACTCCAGGTCTGCATTCCCACACGGCTTTTGTGTCGTCACATCAAACTGTAACCCTGAGAAGCCAGCTGAACTGTGCGGCTGAGCATTGCGCACACACCCAACGTCCCGCCTCTTTGCCCAGCAGGGCCTTAAAGTTGATGTCCCTGACTTTAACACCGGAGTTTGCGGCCACCTGCCAGGCAGCAACTCTGGCGATCACGTCGTGGTAAACGAACACTGGCTTCCAGAAGGCCTCTTCTGCGATGTTGCATCCGTCTTTGGAGATAGTCTGGACAATCTTGTCCAGGATGTCGTACTGGGAAACCTGTGTTACTCCCGAACTACCTTTGCTGCCTCACCTATCAAGCAAGACGTCATCTGGAAGCGGCTTGAGTACCGCAAATGCAAAGTTTTAAAGTCTGGCTACCCACGATCCATGACAGTAAACCAGCACACCCTGAGTTGAGGTCGCACGTCCGGTGCCTGGAAGAAAAGCTGTGGGCTTGTTGCGATGCCCTTTAGATCACGGACGTCCGCATCTGCACCAACGGCCACACCTGGCACCGATGTCGGAATCAGTTGTCTTGGCTTTCGGCGGTTACACTTCCTGAGATCAGGCAAGTCACTGAATATGATGACCGAGTCGTCATGCTCCATATTTCGCGCTTTTTCCGGAGCTTCGAAGTCAACATCGCCATCCGAAACGATGACGAGAAAGCGGCTGGCCTGGCAGAGCGACGTCACACACGGAGGCATGCCAACATGGCTGCTGGTACTCTAGCCGTCACAGTTCAAGTCGTCGCTCCGAAGGGGATCTAGGCACTACTCCTTCAAGTCATAACAGTTTTCTTGCTCATCAACACGCCTTGCGGTGTTGCTCCAAGAACAGCTCTCTGGACTTTACAAGTCCATCCTGGGACAGATTGCCAGGACTCATAACACATGAACGTTCCGGATAAATTTGCGCCGAGCCACGGAGAGATTCGTGTTGCCACCTTTCTGGTCGAGGCTTACCAGTCCCTGCGCCACCTCCGTCGGGGTGCTCTTGAAGCTCATCTCCTCAGCCGTCTTCAGAATCTTGGTCCATCTTGCTCCAGAGGTCAAGTCTGAATGTATCCGCCAAGAAGCGATGCGGGCATCGTGGGTGTATTGCACGAAGCCCACATGCATCTCGTCAGCTCCAATGTTGAACCGAGCGACCTCGGCTGCTGCCAGTGTATCCATACTCCTATTGTTGGGGCTACCTACAGTGCCCGGACGCAACGCGCCGGCATGCTCGTTTCAGACACTTCTCAGTTTCGAATGCTGATGCGCCTCTTTCTTAACGTTGGCCGTGCCCACTGTACTGGGTCACGAATCCAGGTCGCGAAAAGGATGGTCACACAACCGGGACCTGCATAGGCGGTTTAAGCAAGCGACGGTGTGCGAGACGAACTCCTTCAGGTCTTTCCATTCTGCATCGCTCACCTGTTGCACTGTGGAAAAAGCCGCGTAAAAGGGGCGTGAAGTCTGCTGCGCCATGCTATGCCATGCTCTCAAACCATTTGCCAAGTTGCGCTGTAGCTACCGTCTAGCAAGAAGACCAAGTCCACAGCTGCGCTGCAGTCCTGCCGACTGCACCACAAGCGGCCGCAACAAAGGCGGTCCGTTACAGCGCGCGCACAAGCAGATCCTTCGTGGTTTCCTGGAGCCAGGTCGCCAGCTGTGGCTCGTCAGAGACTCGAAATGAAATGGTCTCAGTGATCACAGAAACATGACCTGACCTGCGGACAACTCTGATAGACACACAGCCAAGTGGCTGGTCGCATTCCTGCATTCAGCCATGCCTGAGTTCATGTCAGCGCCCCCCCTTGCTAGGCAAAGCACTGGTACAAAGTGATCAAGCCGAGCAAGTTGCCCATTCAGCCAGCCCAAGCAGAATCGCAAGCATCATCTTCGCCTTCGCCATCGCAATGCCTGTCTAGCAGTTCAGATGCTTCCGCAGGGTCTGCAGGGCCTTCAAAGCATATTTCTTCAACACCTAGAGTCCTCAGTACATGGTGTGAGTGACAAGGCTCCAAGCCCGACGACTGAAACAAGCAAGACGGCAGTTGGTGGGTTGAAAGATCCTGCCCGAAAAGAATCTCAAAGCAGCCGAAGAGCGCGGACTTGTGAACTTTCTCGCTGGATTCAGCAGATCAACTTACACGCTTGAGGTGCCCGGCAGGCATTTGAGCCAGCAGCACTCGATCGTAGCACGCAGGACGCGTATCCAGCAAGCCAGTGCAGTATTGAGGCGGGTATCGGCAAAGGCTGAGGAATGACATCAGTGCCTTTCCGAGCCTCGAACGTGCCAGACGAGGCTTCCTTAGTTGTTACTTGCGGCCGTCCAGGGAGGGTTGTGTAGATGGACCGGTTGTCCAGGCCCGTGGATAATGGCGATGCAAACCATGCTTGAGATGCCAACATTCCGGTGCACGGCCATGTCACAGATGTGAACCATAGACGAGAGACCCTCTCAAGCTCTGCACGCTGTGTACCAAGCTTATCTGTCTCTGGTATTAAAACTAATACCATCGAATTCGTATTCCTATTGCTTTCCAGCAATATTCCTAGTACCAGTGCTATTGCAATTATTACGCTATGTAAGACTGTTTGACCATGGCTATGACTATGACTGCCAATACTACTGTAACTACTATGACTCTTACTCTTACGCTTACGCTTATGCATACGCTCACGCTGATGCTTACGCTTCCTCTGGCTCTTACTCTTATGCTTACGTTCACTCTTGCTCCTACTTTCGCTATCTCTTGCTATTGCTCTTGCTCTTACACTTGCTCTTGCTCATGCTCTTACTTTTACAACTACTATTGCTATCGGCATTACCTTTGGTTGGGGGGTGGTGTGAGGGAAAGTTCTGAACAGCGAGGGCGGGGTGGCAACCCACCCACCCCACCCTGGAATGACAGGGTCCCGGTTCTGCGACCGGTGACAAACCCCTTGTGCTTACTGACAGATCCCGAACTCCGGCTGTCCGCTTATGCACTTTCATGCGGAGCGACTGTAGACTGTGCATCCGAGTCCATTCCGGCACCGTAGCCGTAGTCCTCAAAGGTGCGATGGGGCGATGTGCGCTGTGGAGCGGCGTGTGCATCAGAACTTCGAGGATCTTGCCCCATCCTCCAGTCGAGCACCTGGCTCCCCGAGCACCCGAGCCTGGCCTGGGCCTCAGCGTTCTACCCTCTACATCCCTCTGCCTCGCGTGAGGTTTCCCAGAAGGTGGCCGAAGCCTCGGCAGACCACAGCAACCGCCAGCGGAGAGTCCATGCAAAGGCTGTCGAGGCGTGGGCTCTTCAGTTTCGCAGATAACTCCCGGACTTCCATGTCGTCTGCAATGGCCGAACCCTGCTTCAAGCTTGATCGCCCCGGCGATTTTCCAGAAATTGTGCTCTATAAGTCCATAATATAAAGTCCATGACATCTCATGAAGCGAAGCAAGCCTCCACCTGTGGGGCCAGTTGAGAGACATACTCCGCATGCAGCTTGCGCCTCAGGAGCAGACACGGGCAAGAACGAGGAGATGGGATTTGTCTGTCTCCTAAGTCTCGTACAATCGGTGGCACTTGCGGAAATCCAAGTCCTGACGGGGGACGGGAAGGCGACGGAGGGGCAAAGAGAAAGCACGACGGCGGCAGAGAGAGCAAAGCGGAGTCCCGCGGAGTCCTCGAGGAAGTTGGCCAGGCGTTTGAGGCGAAAGCGCCGCTGCTCCGCCGAGGCCTCGCGCTCCAAGGCCGCCGAGAGCAGCACCTCGATCTTGCGAAGCGGAGCACGAACAGCGCGGAGCGCGATCGTCCGGGGCCCGCCGGGGGGGGGGGGGGGGGGGCCTCCAAGCGAGCGATCCGCTGCCGGTCGCTGAGGCTCTGCTCCTCTGGAGCTCGGAGGAAGCTACTTCCAAAGGCACCTTCAAAGGGAACAAAGCACCTCGAGGTCGTTGTTCGCTGCATCTCGGAAACCCACGTCTTCTGCTTCAGGCTCATCCTTGTTTGCATTGGCCAGCCCGGCGTCGCGTACGAGCTTCCCGCACCTCGACACCCTCAGAGATGCTCCCCGGCGACATGAGCCTCAGCGCTTCGACCCCAAAACTAGAACCCCTCTCGGCTTCATCTCCGCTCACCACCCAGCTCCAGACTGCGACTGAACAGGCGTTCTGTCAAAGCTCCGGCCTTACTTCAGGTATCCCGCTTATCTCCTCCGTCTCGGGCCCTCTTTCGCTCTCGCGTGGACCCGCGCCACTCAGCTGAGCTAACTTGTTCCGCAGTATCTGCACCTGCGGTCAGCTCCCCTTGCGCTTTCACGGCATGTCCCACACTCCAGGATTCGTGCACGAGGCGGCCTCTTCCATCAGGCTTTCCACTGTGCCGCTAAAAGCCTCCAGCTATCTCAAGCTGTTTGGACTGCGACAGCAACTGGCCAAAATGGAGGAGATCGCCTCGTTTCGGACCACGGTGCAGCGAATGTGCTTTGCACGCGCCGCAAATTTCAACCTGGCCAAGCCAGGCAGCTCGAAGCGGGACTGCCATTTGTCGATCTACATGACAATTCTCGGCCAAGGCACGTGGACAAGGTTTCGGAGAGGCACAGCTGCGAAGGCGAGACGTTTGCGACGAGAACCTTTCGAGAGTGTCGGCGTTGGGGGTAATCGGTTTGCTTTATTCGTCCCACTCGCTCCAAGTGTTTGGACCGTTCCAGTCATCCCTCTCGTGCCACCGACTCCACTCGTTCCACTCGCCCCGCGCCCCACCTGTTCCGCTTGTTCCACTACCTGCACTCGCCCCGTGCCGAGCGGCGAGTGGCGCGAGTGGTGCGAGTGGCACGGACGACTCCCCTCGCTGTCGCAATGAACCTTTCGCTTCACCAGTCACCTGCTCCACTCCACTCCAAGTGTCGTGCCGTCTTCGAATTTCCGCCCAAAGAATCGCGCAGAAGAAAAGTCCTGACATCTCGGCATTTGAGTCGCTAATGTCTGCAGCATGCAAGCACGGAAGTTGGCCGGAGGGGCAGCTTGCTGTCTCTGTAATGGACATAGTTGCTTCCTCAAGGTTGGCTTCCGGAGGCCATTCTCCAATTGACGGAAAGACTCGGCCCAGCACGCCGGCCGTCGCCACTTCGTTTACGCGACCTGCGACACGAAACGCTCAAGGACGCTTGCGAATCTTGCGCCGAACTGCAAAACTGCGGGCTGATCGACTATAGGCTAATCTGCGAGTTCCCTCAAGGTGCAAAACCGTGCATTACAGTGGGAGCAGCCTCTCCTCCCTGGACAATGACATGATCACGTTTGTCAGCGCGCTCAGACCTGACAACTTGAGTGCCCCGAAGACTTGGAGAAGTAGTCATCCGTCGAAAGTACGGCTCGCGCACGAACCCCCCGCTACGAATAGGTGTAGGACTCTTGTTGATGGCACCGGCTTCTCTGACCCGCAAAGCTTCCTAAGCGTGCACACGCACGAACTTTGCAAAGTCCACATCCTGGTATTACTTAGCTTTTTCTCAGCGGGAGGCGTATGGCTGGACCGTGCTCGTCCCAGGGTCACCAAGATGCTGCACACAGGGTGCGCTAAGCGGAATTTGCAGCATGCATCACCCAAAGCTGGAGCTACTAGTACCCAGCAGCCTCGGCCAGAGGATATTTGACATGACTGATAGACTGCCTAAATCTTCGGCAACTCCTCGTCACTGTCACAGGAAAGGGCCAGAAAGTGCCAGGACGATGTGCTGTCGGCTGTGGGATAGACAAGGAGAGACATGTCGGTGGATTCACGGGCCTGCTGACGTTCCGAACCTGCCAGATCCACCATGCTCAAGCTTGCTACCTGAAAAGGGATGGTCCGGCTGTCAGGCCCCGAGGATCCGATCAGATCTGAGCGATTGGCACGTGTGGAGGTGACCCCCGCCCGTGTGCGTGCTGCCTGCCGGCGAGTTCGAGCTGTCCCTCGCTGCCTTTACCGTTCTGACAGATTTTTGGGAAGTGTGCAATTGCGACAAGTCACTAAACATCAGGGCTCGGCCCCAGACTATGCAGAGTGTCAACGACGTGACACTGCCTAGAGGTGAAACGTGCAGGCTGCCTTTTGAAGGACCATCTGCAAGTCGGGAGTTTGGCTCCGAAAATATTGGCTCATTCCAAACGAATATACCACTTCGAGCTTCCACAAAAACCTCCGGAAGTCTTGGAATGAGTCCGTGCATCTGTGTACAGGCTGCAGGCGACGCTGCTTTCCGTGCCACACCTGCCATGTTGTCTTTTCTGCACGGACTTGTGGTACAAAGAGTTTCAGGTCGCCCCAAGCCTGCTGAGGTTAATGAGTTCCGCACAGAGTTGTCGTGATGTGCTTCAAAGTCTTAGAGAAGGACACTCTACCGACAGGCACATTAGGCAGATTCAGCGGACACTGCACGCAGGACTCAGGATACGGCGGACGGATCAGCTGCATTGTTCAAGTTGAGATCAAAGTCACTGTCCAGCTTGATCTGGGCATGGACATTGGCTTGGCGGGGGGGTGAGTTCAGCCCTTAGCAACTTGGCCACATCGTGTCCTTCTGAGCCCTATGCCATCAAGGGCAGCCAGGTGCGCAAAAGGCCCAGCTGAGTGTTCAGCTCGTCAATGGAGGGTTGATCCACCATCTTCAGTGTCTTCCTCGGCAACATCTCGCAGATTGCTTCGCTGAGCACCTAAAACTGGACCCGTAGCACGAACCGTTGTCTCCATCCTGACTTGCTTCAAGATGCGTGCGCACCTTGTAGACGTGATCGTCAACCTGAGAGTGGTTGCGGCAACTGCAAGCAAGCCTTTGCTCGAGTGCAATGGGTTCCGTATCACAGGCTCTCCGTTCGATTGGCTCTGCAGTCGGGCAGTCGAGACTACCCGACTGCCTTTGCCGGAAAGACACATTTTCCGGAGACACTGCACCCTCCCTCTTCAGACATGTGTGTTTGGGGGAATCTCATGCAAAAGTGCGATGTTCGGTGTCACCCAACACGTCAAGAAGCGCTTCCCATAATCTTTGTTCCATGGCTGGAGCGATCTTCGATAGCCACATGAATCACGGCCGGGCTGCCACCGCACAGTTGTCACTGTTGTCGGCACGTTGGATGCCGGTCTGATCCATGTAGTCCTGATGTGCAGCCAGCAGTGCAGTGAAAGCGAACATGGAGAGGTGTGAAAATGCTTCAGCGCTCAGCCGTGCCGGGCCTTCGTCGCAAGCATCGTGCCCAAGCGTTCGAAATCAGAATCACCTCAACACCAACAAGCGTCCCTTCGACTGGAAGCCGCCACAGCCAAGCCGCCGATGGAGATGACATTCTTCCAGCTCTGACCGTCGTACTGCGAGTAGAATTCCCGACACTCCCTGCCGAGAGAAGTGCTCAAGGGAGCACAAAGCGCAAGGCAAAAGGCCTCGCAATGGCCCGTGCTTTCATGCCACTCCAGAACCTTTCGAGCTCCGCATTGGAGGACATGTGAACCTAGGGCTGGTGCGGTCTGGACAAGGCGGATCAAGGTCGCAGAGTCACAAAGCCTTATTATAATCCACACCAGCTCCGTCTTGGGCGTAGATCACTGGCACCTGAGCATGAGAAACCGGTTCGAAACTGCTTCGCGCACAATGTCCGGCCATGTCTCTGCGCATCTCAGCAAAGGAACGTTGAGCTCCGTTATGGCCTGCCCCACGGTGGGGAAGAAGTTCCTTGCAAGTATCAATTTGCTCACAAGACCAAAAACCTTCGTCATTCAAACGCGGGCCTGCAGGAGTCAAGCACCCACGGCTTCCGCGCCAGAGTCACAAGGATCACCTGTGGCAGCTGCTTGCAACCAATCGGCACAAGCAATGAAAGAAAAGAAGTCATGGGAGGTCCGAGGTCAGCGTTGTAAGAACATGTCTCTGTACTGACACCTTTTGTGGTGGAGCTCCAAAACAAGTAGGGAAGCCGAATCTGTTACTAGTGCCACCATCGTGGCAGCAATGATACCGGATCAGAGTGCTCAGTGGAGCAGGCGACGGAGGGCCTATCGTGAGCCGGCCTTGCCAGCGTCCGTCGCTTGCTTCAGCAGATCCACCACCTGGAGTTTCCCAGCCATGTGAACCAACACAATATGACTGCAACAGGGTGTGTTTCTAAGTTCTGATTTCGTGCAAATTCGGAGATGTCTTCACTTGCTTCTGTTCCGTTCAAGACGGGCGAGAGAGAGCGAGAGCGAGAGCGAGAGCGTGCGAGAGGGACGGGGGTAGAGAGAGAGAGAGGCATGGAGAGAGAGAGAGAGAGAGACACGGAGAAAGAGAGAGAGAGACACGAAGAGAGAGACACGAAGAGAGAGACACGGAGAGAGAGAGAGAGAGAGAGACATGACGAAACAAACGTGAGATTCTTTCCCGCCTTGGTTTGGCAGATCGCCAATTTGGAAGCCACCTCATCTTTCAGCTTCCTGAGAAAGAACGGGCAAGGAGTCACGGCCATTTTTTGCTGTATGAACAATGCACCGCAATGATCTGGGTCGGGCAAGGCTCGCAGGAAGATTTTGATCTTTCCATGCTTTCATCCAGGAAAGACGTAGCTCGTCTCTCAGGTAGGAGGTGGGGAAGAGCCTTGGACTTGGAAGCTACTGACGCCATCTTGGACAGGCTGCACAACTTTGCGGCCCAGCAGCGAGTCATCCCAGTCGAGCACAATCATCGTCTGGAACTTTGTCGCAAAGAACTCCTGCACTGTGTACAGAGGAGTCCCGGGTCATGCAGTGCGCAGAAAGTAGCAACAGCATCTCTGCTTCGAAGTCCCTGAAGCAAGCAGAGCATGTCCTGTGAGTTCCGCCTGCCCAGGCTCGGGGTGACGCCCAGTGCAGGCTTAAAGACGGCGAGGTCGCTGGCCTCTGCGCTGAGATTCTCTGTGTCTCTGTCCGATCAGGCTTAGGTAGTCTCGTCTGTGCGACAAAACGAATATACGATGCAGCATCGCACAGCTCCAAGCCTTGCCATAGCCTCGGGGCATTTGAGTCTGAATTGCTTGGAGGGCGGAAGGACAAAGTAACACATCCCCGCATGATCCCGCATGTAGAAGGCTGCTCTCACATTGAATTCAGGGATAAGGCACGTGTGCCGTAGCGGTAGTGCGAGTGCGCGTGGCACGTCCGCTCCCAAAGCACCTGTTCCAGGGTGAACAACCCCACTTGCAATGCTTTGGCAGCTTCTGGCCTGTGCCGTCAATCGTTTGGTGTCGAAGGACAGGACTATGCCCACAAATCCTGGACCGCCGTCCTCATCACCTGAACTGCAGAAAGAACGCAGCGTCATTCCTCTCCTCTTCACACCTGGATATACTTGGACAGCTTGTGCAGCTGTGGGAGACCTGGCATCCCTCGCGAGGCTTCACTGGAACCCAAAAGACGCGCTCGTGTGTTGCTCCACCCCTCACATACAGAAAGCCCCGTTGGTTGAACCTGTGATTGGAGACCTGTAGATCTGAGACTTGCTTCCTGCTCGGTGTTGCAGGTGACGGTCCCATCAACTTTTTCTTCGACGTCGTTTCTGGCTGGCAGTATGTTCAGCTTCAGCTGCTCCAGATATCCTATTCATGATTTGAGTTGCGCCATGCTGGAACAGTCTAGCAATGGTTCGAAGCGGCCACACAGAAAGTCTGCTCTCTGGGTGACAGGCGCCGGAGTGGGGTGGGGTCAAAGGGTCAGCTGGTTGGTTCTGGTTTGGGTTTTGGAACTATTAGAGTAACCGTCCGTATGTTCCGGTCCGTTGATGCCCGGTTTAGATCTTTCCTTGGTCCGTGTCGGTAAATCTTCTTCGGTGGCACTCCGTTCTTCTTGCCATTGATGGCAGAGCTGTGGGTGTTTGCGCGAGTGGGCACGTTGGTGTTGATGTTGACGAAACCTGCAGACGAGGCAATTCGTAGCAGCACCGTCGCTGGCCGAAAATGGTAGTTACTGCCTTCGACACGAATCGGGCTCGAATGACCAGTGTACAAAGTTTCGCACCCACCCCCCGTCCACCGAACAAGAAGCCAACCAAATTTGCCCCAACGATCGCTCGAAGCTGAATATCGCCCTGACCATAACGGCGTATTCTTCCGGTGGGAGCCTCCGCAAGCTAGGAAATCTAGGAAGCTTGCTACATCAACGAAGCAAATGCTGCCGAGGCTCCATGTTGCCACTCCTGCAGTGGCAGAATGTAAACACATGCACACTCGATTCACGTCTCGCGTGTTACAACTCTCCATAGCGGTATGCTAGAGCCAGCCTTGCCACGAACAACTCGAAGGGAGAGCATGATGTTCTCCTGTTAAATGCAGACTCTGAACAACAGAATGTGCCTGATCCCCCGTGCCCTGTGGTGCAGGGCCTCTGTCACGAGCTCCTCCCCGGGCTCAGCTGCTGGTGGCTGATCTCCGGTGCTGAGGCTCTCCTCTTCGGGAGCTTCCGAAAGCTGCGAGAATTCTGTGCTCCACTCACGCTTCCCACAACCGCTCTCTCCTCCGCCGCTCGGACGGCCCCGCGCTGGCCCGTCGCGACCATGGACCTCGGACACAAAGCTCGAGAGCAATATAGAGCAATGCTAGCTGCTAGTATAAAGACCTCTAAGCCTCTAAGGCTTCCACGGGCTCTTTTGCAAGATCTTCTTCCGGTAAGGCATCAAGTCGGCATCGCCGTAGATGCCCCAGGCCTGCCAAGAACCTAAGCCTCAGCCTCAAACCCTGGCATAGCCTGGCATAGCCTGGCCACCTGGCCTCTGTGACCTGATTGGAAACTTGGTTCAACCATGAGGTCTCTGCACTCCCATTCCTGCCCATAGACGACGTGGCTTGCTTGAAGGCCACACGCTTGCTTGACTTTCTGTGTCGACTGAGGATTGGACTCACCCAGCAGCGGTTGAGACGGATAGCCTCGATCAAAAAATCTGCCAGGGTGCTGCGAAGCTACTGCAACACCACATCGCCTGAGGCATCCTGCGCGCGCCCAGCTGGATCCTTTCGGGGCACACGGTATACTGCTCGACAACTCTAGCCTGGATGTAAAAAGGAACCATAGCCATAGCTAAACTTTATCTGCAATTTCTACCAAGCTGTGCCTGCTGTAAAGTCCTCTCTGCACACTCACACAGACCATACTACTGTACACAGATGCTTGTGTGCTTGTGCAGCTCTTTACATCAGTGTCTTGTCAGACGGGGTCTGACCTTACCTTCACTTGCTCTTTGGCAGCACCATAAACATCTATAAATTTAATGAGGCTGTCAAGTTTCAAGCCCCCAAACCAAAACTTACACAAAAGAGTTTGCGAGATGATCTGCTGCTTTCAGAGCCATGGCAGACAGAGTCATAAACGGATGGCCCCAGACTTGCCCTGGCAATAGGGAGGCATCTGCCACGGCCAGATTCGTAGTTCCCTTGAGCCTGAGGGTCTCCGGGTCCACACAGCGTCCCAAGGCACAACTGCCCCCAAAATGGTTCAAGGCTTCTGGTGGAGACTGGCCGTCAAAGCGTCGCGCACCCTCCGCTCCAAGCCACTTGTCAACATGTTCAAGCGCAAAGGCCATGGTCCGCCTGTCTCTGTCACAACCTAAATAGAGCTGGCCGCGCAGCTGCAGCTGACTGCCGGCCACGTGGGCGGTGGCTCGGGAACAAGTTGGGCGCATCAGCGCCAGACTTACGTGCACCTCGCCTGGTGGACTGATGGGGTTGACCCATATCTCGATGTCGTACGCATCTGCAGGACCAGCAGTTGATGGATCACGCAAAAATGCCGTCAGCACGGGGCCATACTGTGCCAAAGGCCCGGATCTCGTCTGAGCATACTGCCACACTGCGCTCGGCCTGGGTGGCTTTATGCCGAAGCTCTCGTTGGCTCCAAGAGCTGACCGATGCCGCACACGGTACTTCAAAGAGACCAAGGTATGGTCCGAAAGATCCTCTCCGAGGCTCTGTGATCCAAGCCCGCTGGAAAGCAAGAGCCGCGGGGTGTTCAAGGCTCCTGCAGAAAGGACCAGAAGACCGTTGGGCCGAAGGCGAAGCACCTTGGAACGGCCTTCGGATCTCACTCGGACTCCACTGACGACACCCGCTTCATGCAGGACCTCCATAACGTGTGTTTCAAGATGCAGTTCAAAATTCTCTCGTCCGAGAGCCTCGGGCAAGAGCTGCGAGGCAGTTGACTGGCGCAGCCCATCCTTCGCTGTGACGGCCGGGATGCAGAGTGAGCCAGCCCTCTTGGTCAGATCGCCTGATTGCACAAAACCTGCTTTTTCCAGGGCCCTGCGAGCAAAACCTGCGCCTGTGTTGTCCAGATAGTGCCGACCATCTCGGCTTGGCGTCTCTGTGATGTGGAACAGTGCTTCAGCTTCTTTATAGTAGGGCTCCAGATCCGGCATTCTCCAGCCAGAAGGCCAAGTCTCCATATTCGCCTTACAGACACACGAAATGGGTTCTGCAGTCTGTATGGGTGCGACCCTCCTCGGCGAGACATGCAGAGAATCAACTTTGCAAGTTACAAGTATCTCAAACCGCTTTTACCCTTGCTGGTGCACTCTAGGCGTAGTTTAGGTGAACCACCACGCAAACTGCCCGGTAGTATGAAGGACACTTGCCTACGCGGCCATGTTGCAGCATTTGGCCTCTGAACCAGGGCACCGTTCATCACCCCGCAGCCACCAAGCACCTTGCACTGGAAATACGGCACGTCCGTCAACCAGGACTCCGGGCAACGTCTGTCCCAGCACTGCAGGGCCTCATAGTTGCCAGGCAAATCGTAACGAGTCACCTGTAAGCCTCCATTATCTCCCCAGTTAATCCAGCGACGCTGAGCGGGATCCCAAGATGCCGGAGGCTCTTTGCCGCCCAAACTGGCATGTGACGCTCGTCCAGCCTCCAACAATGCCACCCGAAAACCTGAGAGTTTGGCTGCCAGCCGAGCTGCAACGGCTGATCCCATTAGACCGCCGCCGACGACGATTACATCAAAGTCTTCTCCTGGATGCTCTTGCTCAGGTTGAACGGTAGGCAAAAGCGATTCTGAGCCCCCAAATATGAACTGCTGGTCGCTGTTGCTTGCTCCACAAGACCAGATCTGAAAGACGTTGCCATTCCAATCACCATGGTCTTGGACATCTAAGCACTTGTCTGGATGGTTTGACCACTGGATGTGACCATCACCGGATGCTGGAACAGAGAAAGATTGATCAGAGTTGGACCTGATACACTCCCATAGCTGCAACCGATTGCCGTTTGCATTCCTATGGTCTCTGACATCCACACAATATGTGGGATTCGTCGCCCACCGCAGCTTTCCATCCTGGCTGCTCCATGAAAACTGCTGGTTCGACGATGCCGTATTGCAGTCCCAGAGCTGCAAGGTGTTACCGTTCTTGGCTTGGCCAAAACGGACATCGAGACATTTTGATGGGTGGTTCTTCCATCTCAGCACGCCAGATTTCTGCAGAAGGCGATTACCTCGAAGCTGACGAACGGAAATGGAGCAGTTTTTTTCCTGGAGTGATGCACACTCATCGTCACTCGACAAAGCTGCCAAAGACTCGTTCGCCCAGCTGTACAAAGGGGAAAGGGAAAGCAAAAGCAACAGGGCGCACAGGACTGATATCATGGCGGGCCGGCTCGAGACCCTACGCGGTACGTGCGAACCGAAACTTTGCAGTCAGACACCATCGGCAATGACAGCAAGGCCAATGCTTCGCAATGGCCAGGACACGAAGCACGTTGCACGTACCCGAAATCCTCCCTTCTGCCGCCGCTACCGAGCTCTGACGCTGTCTGCCGGGCTGCCTTGCTCTCCGTGGAGAAGCGCCTTTCCGAGCCGCGCTGGTCGTCGCCTCGGATGCGAACCGACCATCCTACGGTCCGACCGTCGAGGAACGGAACATGTTTGCGTGTTTTGATCCTCACGATAGCAGCTCGCACTTCAACCTGCGACAGGCTCGAATAGGTGCTGGGCCTGAACGCTTGCCACCGCGTCCTGCCAGCACTTGCTCTTGAACTGTGTGGTTGTCGGCTGTCCAAATATCTGGGTTCTTGCTCTTGCGTGTTACTTTAGCAAATGGTACAAGGACACCACGAAAGTCAAAACATACGTAGACTTTTGCATCTGGGTCCTGTCAGCCGTCCAGAGAGTGGTGCACGGTGGCTGCGGCGCCCCTTGTCTCAAGGCCATATCTCGTGCAATTGTTAGATGCCCGACGAGGCTCACAGGATCGTGGAATTTTCAAATCAGCGTAGCTCATGCTGCAGAGGGTCATCCTGCAGGATGCCACAGCAGCTCTGAAGGAACATTGCCTGGGCTGGCTGCATGGTAGAATCAGTGGGGATCGACTCTGCAGACACGAAACTTCTTGGCAAGATTCTGTTTTCTTGCCATGGCCCGCCGACAGGTGGCAGACTTTCCCAGTCTAAACGTGCTCAACAGCTTGCAACTTCAAAGAAGGCTCCGACTGAGGGCATACGCTAATTTCCTGACATCCGCTGTAACTGATATTGCATATGAAGCTGCAGCCCTACGGCTGCAGTACTGCAGGCAAGTGAAAACGAGGCATGAAGCGCAAATCATGCTACGACCTGTAGCAACACAATGACCCCTGCCTCGACATAGAGCGTGAAAACCTGAAGTCTCTGCCACTATCTCAGTGCAAGCCAACATATGTCAGGTGGCCCACCGCATGAGACCTTGAGCTGCGCTCGTTCATGTGGGTAGAGCCTTGCTGGAGCATGACTGCGCAGTCCGTTTCCCTGTTGGACCTGGGTCCGCACCAACTTGCCGTTGCTGCAACCCGCGCCAAAGCGCCTGGAGGTTGTTCGATGACGGATCGTGCGCAAAGCGGATGTCTATTTGGACAGTGACTGCCCTTGTGCCTGGCCTGAAAGGCTTCTGTCAGAGAACCCACAGTGACTTCACTCAGCCTCTCCACGTACACCCCGCGGTTCATGTCCTCGCCATGGGTTCGTGCGTAAGCTCAGCCGAGGCTAGTTGTTGCATTTTCGCCAGGAAGTATACTATGCTGGCGACAGCGAACTCGAAACAGTATTCGCTTGAGTGTGTCCTCCCGCACTTGCAAGTTGGTGTTGGCCGGCTCCTGGGCAGTGCCAAGCATCAACACTTCAGGGGCCCCCATCCACTCTACCGCATCAATGGTTTTCCTTGGTCTTGCCAGCTGCACTTGTGTTCGGTATCTTGCTTCCAGTTCTGTATGTTCTGCTTCGTGCGTGTCAAAAACGTCGCATGGAGGCGACGACCGACTGGTATTGAGACAGCGCATGCTTGGCTCTTCGCGTTAAGTCCTTTCGAGCAAAGTAAGAATCGCTTACTGATCGGGCCTGAAGGCCTGCAGCTATTTTATTCGGCGTTCTATCTCCCTGACTGTTTCGGCCACAGGAACCGGAGACAGAAAGCAGTATGAGCTGCCAGCCAGGAGGTCTGTGACCTGTTCCTGCGAGACCGGAGACGAAGTGCTTACACGGACACGCAAAAACGAAGACACGTTGCTCCTTGTAGATCTCGAGGAAAGAGCACCTGCCTCAAGACAGTCGGTGGCAACAAGACTCTGCATAAAGCTTGAGACCAACAAATTCTGCCGGGAGTGAAGCAGGAATGCTCGACCCCAGAGTCTTCCGTCCCTCTTCTTGCAACCTGCTCAGAGATGTTCAGACAAGGACTTCGGAAGTACCAGTACGAGTACTCCATCTGCCCAGTCCCGGCAATCAAAACCGTCCTCAGAGAACACGTAATCGAGCATTCGGCAGATGATGCCACGGCGCTCGTCGAACCTTGGGTGCTGGCAGCCGGCAAGTCCTGCCGGAACTTTAAACAATCGGCTGAGTCCCGAGCTGCATAGACTGCACAGATGTTATTGGGCCACACCTCATCAAATCCCACTTCGGGCTAGAGCGATGCTGCGACCAGGGCTGAAAACTAAGGGAGACGCATTGTATGTGTCTTGCCAGCCCCCGTTTGTCCGTAAACATAAACACTCCTGGAGCGACAGATGACTTGGCGAAGAGATTGCACACTTCTTCTGCATCTTCGGGTTCCCTGCCCATTGTAGCCGGCTAGGCAGCTGGAGCCAACCTCTAGACCCCGGTCAACAGACAATAGGATCGTGTGAAATTCCGGGGGTCCGACCATCCTTCCCAGAGATTCGAAAACGTCCTCGACAGAACGACAGATCAACCAAGCTTTCCCAAGCGTCTGCTGGCGGTGGGTCCTGCTGGGAGGAGGACTCTCCAAGAACACCATCGAACGCGAAGCTCCTCGGACGGCTCAGACTGAAGTGAGCTTCGTCCTTTACTCGGTGGCCTGGGCGGGTCAGACTTGACGATGACGGAGCTTCCGTCCACAAAGACTGCCTGCTAGCAGCTGCCAGAAGATCAGCTGCGCAAGATCCATCAACCGCCCTACGGCCCCTGCGGCTGCGCCTGCGCACTCCCAACTGCAATCTCGCGCTCGGTTGGCGGCCGCACGCGGATGTGAACCCGAATCTTGGCCGCATGCTTCCAAAGCTATCAGCAAACGAGCCCGACTGCCAAGACCGACAGAAAGGCCAGTGAGCGACTGAGTTGCCACAAATGCCACACCTCTCACCCATGCTTGAAGCCGACATCTTCATTCGCGCAGTATGAAGAATCTTGAGGCCTTGAACCTCCCACCGGCGTTAAGCCGTCAAGGCATTATACCAGCTGTCGCGTGCTGCGGCCCAAGCTGGCTTCTGACTTGGCTGCAAGGATCGCGCCCCCGAAACGTCGAAGCTGAGTTTGCAACGCTCTCACCCGTGTCATCTTGCGAGTCCTCCTGGCAGATTCTGTGAACTTGTTGCCTTCCGTCAAACTACATCTGAGCATAAACCGTCCTTCGGAGCCGAGAGAGATTGCATTGACATGCTCCCCTCCATACCTTCGGCAGCGGGCAGCATGGCCCTAAGAAAAGATGCAAAGCTCTGTGGAGCTTTGCTGCAGGAGCTCCGAAACATGCCTTGTCTGGTGGTGCTCAGGCATGCAGACCAAATCTGGGCTCTGCAAGCTCCAACATAGACATGTTCTTCTGCTCCGTGCTCAGCTGCTGCATGACCTAGCGACCTATCATGAGCAGGCAACAGCAGTTTAGACTTCGGGTAAGATATGTGCTATATATATATATATTACTGTTAGATTGGAACTGCATTGTGGCACGTGGAAAGCGATTGCATTCTTTGTATGCACATTGGAACAACTTGTGCTGCGGACAATGCTGCTCGGCGCTGATAAATTTGCAACTGCCTTTGTTTGGGCAATAAAGCTGCACCGAACTACGACAGGCTCTATGGATTTCTGACATGCGTACACCTTATACCTACATGGCAGCTCATCCGCGCCGTCGCATTGCTTGATTTTGTGTTGAAGGCATTGCTGAAAGGGCATGTGCGATGCTGCGACTGCAGGGCAGGACAACGAAGTCTTCTCGTGGTTGCACGGGCGAATCAGCGGTCCTTTCAAGCAAGTGCCCACCACGACCCGACAGAGTCGCAGCCCGCCCCCACAGCGCGAAGAGCCATCCACTATCTCGCAAGCATCTTGTACGATATGGCGACTGAGAATCTTCGCGATTCGATGTGCATCACGGCCCCTGCATCCGTCTACGATCCGAAAGCCCGGCATGTCATGTCAAGACTCGCGAATGCATTCCTCCGATCAAAGAGGCATACCTGCTCTCGGGTCCCGGGCCACCACCCCCCCCCCTCTGGTATCCCCCCCCCCCCCAGTGCTCACCCTACCGAGTGTCCGCATAGATTGCCCCATCCCTGCCCCTGGTGCTGCGCGGATTGGGGGTGCTGCACTTCCTCCCAACCCCTACGGTAACCAACCCCTGCTCCGTGCAGAAAGCAGCAATCTACGCACCAGACATGAATTACAATGCTTAATTATGAGGGTTGTATGGCGATGGTGATGGTGGCAGCTGTTCTTCTGATGGTACTAATGATGAAGCTGACGACGACAATGATGATGTTCAGCATGATGTCAAAGATGATCCGGTTGTCAACTCGCGTCGCCGTCTAGAGCAGCACAACATCATGAGCAGTATCACCGGCAGCAGGCACAACTGCGAACAAGGCCAACCAAAGCCTCAGCTTAGGGGGGTGCAGAGTCCACCACAACAACGAAACCACAGGGGCCAAGCCCCAAGCCCCACCGCACAGGGGGGGGAATACCATGGGGTGGGGTGGGGAGGGGGTGTGGCAGCCCAGCATCATAACTGCTAAGCTTACGGGCGGACTGTCACCTCGTCTTGCTGTTTCCTTGAGCGCACTTTGCTTCGCTGAGTATCTGTGACCTGCTTGTGCTGTTCGGTTTGCGAATCAAGACGTCCGAACCAAAACGGAGCGCTTTTTCTCCGAAAGAGGAGCACTGGCATCCCTCCTTCAGAGTCGGGAGGCACGGCGCGTTCGCTTCGCAAGCTCCAGCGCCACAGCAGCTCCGACCTCGAACAGCGGCAAAGCTGCTGCGTAACTCGCAGGGATGCCCAACATTCCATTCAACTCTCAAGCAAAGTAGCACCTCTGTCCGAGCCTCGGCATTGTGCTTGATCAAAGCTATGTTAGAGCGCAGCGACCTGATCGCGGTTGCGGAGCAGGCCGATGATTCACGATGCACATTGACTTCACAATGCCGCAAGCCTAAGGGCCTGAGGTATGCGCTCCCCACCCGTGAGCTCGTTGATGCGCTTGAGTAAGAAGGGTGTGACCTGCTGTCAGACTTCATTCCAGTTGAGGGCTGTCCGCTGTCACTACCAAGCCTCGTTCCCACGGATTTCAAGCTTTGTGCTCTCCTCCACTGCAGTCCTGGATACATCCAATTGACCAGACCGGGTGCCGCGCAATTGCCAACTGGATGCGTTCACACTCCCAGGCAGAACCCGCACTCGCTCTGACACCTCTTCCCAGTAGTCTACGAAGGCAACTCCTATGACGTGATTACTTGTCTGTTTCCGGAGTTTAGACACCTGCAAGAACTACGATCCTGTCAGCTGGTTCAGTGCAGTCTTCCAGTTGCTGAAGCCATCGCATCGAATCCACTCACAGTCGCCACCCTGACTCAACATGGACCTCTCCAAGCAGATCATACTTATCTTCGAAGAACTACACCATCGCTTGCGATCTCATCAGATGCGTGCGAGTGCCCGCCAAGAGTGCTCAAGCGGTCACCAAGACATCAGCCGAACGCTCCTCAGGACACTCCTGCAAATGTAATAATTAAACTTTTGTTCTCAAGACGCACGCGGTGCCTGACAATCTGAAGCAACTGCGGCTTATTATGCTAGGACATGAAAGGCTCGTAGTTGCAGCACCGATACAACCTCCTGACATGACCTGCGTCGCATCTCTCCGTGCCTCGTTGCCTCCTCCACCCTGGCACCCTCCGCAGCCAGGCTTTCAGGCACCGGCACGGCCAGCACCATGCCCTCAGTGGTCTTTCGGTAAACAGTAACAGGGATGACATTGCTCCGCCCCGTACTTCAGAGTCGAGCGGAGCCAAGACAGGCCTGCCGCTGCTGTGCCAAGACTTCTGCAGCCTCTCGACACTGGCCGAGCTGGGAACACCTCCTTTTCACGACTGCTGCAAGAGAGCCTCTTCTGGACCATCAACACCTTGCGTGGGGCAGCTGTGATCAGGTCTTGTCACAAAACTCAGCTGGAACATGTGTTGCTAACATTGTTGGCAAAGAGCTGATGACCCTTCCAGCCGCGACCAGCCGCATGGCAGACTGGGTCAGCTGCTGCAGCTAGTTGCCAGGCCACTCCGTGGCCTCGCGTGACTCGCCCCCAAATGGCCCCGACGCCCAAAAGCTCGCTGACTCGTCACTCGGTGACCGGCGTGAAGAAGGCCGGAAAGTCACTGGTCCTGTACCCAGCCACCTCAGGCGCTAGCAGCTGATGCCCTTCACCTGAGATCTGCTGAGGGCAGGACACAAACACCTTGCCTCGTTGCCAATCTACGCACGACGCTTCCCGTTGCTGCACGCATAAACTTGTCGGCAGAACGTCTCCAGGAATTCGAGAGTCCTGCAACACACTGACAACTATACCATGAGACATTCGAAGGCTTCGAATCAACAGCAGGTCCTCGGAAGATCCAGTATGCTTTTTGCACCCGCGCAGACAACACAAACAGCGGTCCGCCTTCGTTTGGCGAAACAAGCTCCAAGGAAGTCAGAGGTTGTTCTGTGGCTATCTATGGCTCACGCCCAAGCTCTGTAAGGTCGGCTGAAACCTCGAGGGATTGGCGCACAAACGTGGTTGCCAGAGAAAGTTGGTGTCCGGCATCCCAGGTAGCATCCGCCCCACGATGTACTCCACCGATCCCCCCGGTGACAAAAATCGGTATTCCGGCCTCTCGGCTGATCGTCTCACTGTCCAGAATCTGGGAATGAAGCGACTGAACCGCACCCGATCCTTGTCGGCGAAAATCATTGTTGCGGAGACCGTGGTTGCACCATCCTGCGTCGAAGGGGGATGTACCCCAATCAACTGCTGTGCTGGTCTCCTGACCCTTGGCCAGAACGGCGGCGATGTCTCTCCGACTTACCTGAGAGCAACACTGACTGCCTGGACCCTACCATTGCTATCCAAAAACCTTCCGGCATTCCAAGCCGAGCTTTGCCAGAGCCTGCGGTGAAAGAGTCAGTAAATCCGTATGGATGGAAGCTGCGTCAAGGGGCTGTCCTCAAGTTGCCCAGGATCCATACCAACCTCAAGCTGTGGCAAAAGCCATGACTCATGACATGCTCAAAGAGAGGCAGGGGACACGGCATGCACGCGTCCCTTCAATATGCCGATCGTCGCTGGCACCACGCCCCGGTCCCGCAAAACCGCCTGCCGAGAACATCCGAGAACTCTGCTGCGAGTGCAGTGACAGCCAGCACCTCGACTTCCTTTGCAGTCTGCAGGTTCTGAGGGTATGGCCTCGACGCCCGGGAGACTTAGCTAAATCTTTCAAACAGTGCCGGGATGACTGCATTCCATGCGAGATGATCGTGGACTCCAGTGCCTTCGAAAGGGACGGGTATATGACTCAATAACCCAAAAGACACGAGTAAGTTCTTGTTGCCTGTATAGTTGCAACGAACATCTTCATGATTGCGACACCATTCGGGACTTTCCAAGTCTCTAGTCACTCGCATCTCCTGCAGTTTCTTGTTGTCTTTTTAATGACTCAACGTGGCCGTCAAGTCAGGCATTCGATGGACAATCCCTTGTGTGGACAGGCCGGGGTACGACCACAGGTCTCCCATCGGCCAAGGCAGCACGGACCTGCAGTGCACTCACACATGCAGCCTGGACGGCTGCTTCAGGTAGAATAGGACTGCATGCTTCTTGATGTCTTTTTATTGAAACCTCGTCGGACAGCTGTAGTGTCGCGTCCACCACCATGGCTTCGTCTTGGAACGGCGCTTGGATTCTAGGATGGTGCTGCGGGTAGCATCGCTGTTATGCCCTGATGGACTTTTTGCCGGAGATCAGTCGTGGCTTCGCACAGCGATGCTTCATCCTAATGCCCTGTCGCTGGCACAATGCAAAACAAGCAAAAATCGCACTCGAGAATCGCACTCTGAGGATCTCTTCGAAGGCTTCGCGAGACACTCCCATGCTACCGCCGTTTTGTCTTGAAAAGTGAGCCATCTATCTGCAAATGCATGATTAGCGATCGAAAGGGATGCACGGTGTGCAAGATAGCTTCGAGCTCTGCTCTAGACTTCCACCGCGTCCCTTCCGCACTCGCTACAAACTTCGCTCAAATCGCAATCACGGACGTGCCTCCGCACCCGAATAATCCGAACCTGAGAGGGCGCTCTTATGGCCGCCATTCCATGCCGTTTTGGTCTTGAGCCAAGCAGGGCTGGATTTCAGCGACTGGCGCAGTTGGTTGGGATAGTTGAGGTGCCAAAGCCAATCCTATCTATCATCTTGGAGTCACTGATCTGGTAGATGTACCAAGCCGAATACTTCGAGTCTGCCTCAACTCAACTGCCTGGCCGGCCCCCAACGCTTCTAACGATCAGGGCAGGTGAAGAGCTGGTCATGGAAAAGGAACGGAGACCAACTCGTAGACCGCCGCATTCCGTACCTCAGCTGCAATGCCGCAGTCCTCACGAAAACGCGCCGGCTGCACAAGCAGCATGCTGCTCAGGGACATTATTGACTTTGTTGCCAGATCCCTGCACTTGAGGGCTTTCCTGCCATAACGGTTCGCTGCTTCATACCCCTGGGCACTCCACATGCATCCTGCCTACTTGGGCAAGCTGTTGAAAAGCGCTCACCTTTGCAGCCTGAAGAGCATGCAATGAAGCATGACGGTTGCTCTTGCATCCATGTCTCCATGCTGCTCAACAGCACCACTCAAGCCCTCAAGCATGCTGCGCCCATGTTTCCGACGCAGACGAGGGCCAACACATCATCCGCTCCCGTTGTCAGATGCCAGCTGTATGATGACAGGGCCAGACACCGTCAGCTGCCGTGATCCAAGCATAATCGTTTCTGTGTCTTCATCTGTGACGGGAGCTAAGCAGATGCTCCCCTTAGGGGTCATTCCCGAAGTCGACATTCTCCAAACCGAGTTCACACAAACCCCAAGCCAGGAAGCCAGAACTTGCTTGAGCATGAAGTTCGGAAGATGAAACGAGGAAGCCTCACTTAGAAGCAGGAAGGACAACTGCACCTGGTCATTTGTGCGCAGCACATCCATCGCCCAAATCTTGGTTATCAACTCTTTCTTGTCAACACCCCATGTGGACAAGGTCTCTCGATGTTGTTTCCGGAAATCAGCGGGAACTGATGTAGCAGCGTATGTGATGCGCTCACCCTGCTCTTTTCGAACATGCCGCGCGGTGCAAACGTTTGTCCAGAGCGCCTCTGCACTGATCGGTGATCCCTTCTGCTCCGTGCATAAAACTGCTGACCTGCTGTCACCGCAAGTACAAAGCACATGACTGGCCAAATAACTCGGATCCCAGAACCGTCTGCATGCATCCGACAGGATGACAGCTGTCAAGTCGGCCACGCTACATGCTGAGCTTGCCGTCAGCTGTCCCAGAAACATAGGCAGGTTCGCTCCAGTTACGTTCTGCGAAATAAGCTTGACATCGCCGTTACTGCCAAGATTTGTCCAGCCGTGCTGCCCACTGTTGAACCCTTCCAAGTGGCGCAGAGCATCCCTCAAGGTGTCGTTGGCCATGCCAGACAATCTGCGGCTTTCCTCCGCATCCAGGCTGATGGGATGCCCCACACCATTCATGTACACGGGATTAGACACGTGTGCAATCGAAAATCACACCCGAAGTGTTGCGGCAGTTTTACTATGCATACATTTGCAGCTGTTGACATTGACAGGTTGCAGACGAACGTAAAGCAGCTGATTCAGCCACGCTTTTGCGGAATTCCAGCCGAAACCATCGAACAAGATACTGACACGCACTGCCACACTGCAATGGCACTTCAGCTCCGCACCAGCAAAGATCTCTCCTTTCAATTCAAGAAGTGCATGCATAAGAACTGCAAGCAAACGCTGCAGCCAGGGGCTCGGACACACATCCGCCCCTTCCTTGCCACGTTGACCCTGACCATGGCAAGAGCTCCAAGAATCCCCATACGAATCCCCCCAAGCTCCAAACCAAAGTCCCCAACTGCCTCGCGATTTCGTCCCCGAGGCTTCACTGGCGGAAGTGGCTGGTCCTTACTGAGCCAAGAAGCAGCTTCTTCACGTCTCTTTGCCTAGCCGCTCAGCATGAGGCCGGAAGAGGAAAGGGCTCGTCTACACCGTTCTCGTCGAAGAGCAGCGGCATCCCTGGCTGTAGACCGCTTTAGACGAGGAGATGCTAGAGGTACAATCAAGCAGGAGCACATTCTGGATGATCCTGCAGCTGGTTCATGACAGGGCTGTTCCGCAATCGCCGAACCTTTGCAGACCAAGATTCTGCATCTCGATTTGGAACGTAAGAGATTTTGCAGACGTCACTTACACGAGGCGAAGGCGTTTTCAGAGAGCCCCTGCACTCGAGCGGGCGTGACCTTCCCGGAGCTCAACCGCTACTGCTCCGTGCATCTCCGCACAGCACCAGCATCCTAGCATCTCACATCTTCCCGCCTCCACGACCTTCTTAGAGTTCAGGCCCGGCAAGCACTTCCGAACGTCCACTCCGTGAAACAAGCCGATGAACCTGGCCAAGAAACCCGGACATTGACATCTCTCCTGGTTCCTCGAATCCCTGCCTCTCGCATGAGTCCTGTGTGCGGAAGTTGATGAACCCGTATCTGGCACGGTGAGGAAGAACTTGCCGCCATGCCAGAAGTGGTACTGTACGGAAAGCTGCCGGCAGGGCCCCACGTTGCACTTGTTCTTGAAATCTATGGGGAGGTACATGAAGTCAAACCTCAAGGCAAGGGCTTTACTGCGATGGAGCACCGGCCCGTGCGCTTGGCTCTTACATCCAGCCGGGACCCGCACTCGCCGTTGAATTCCAAGCTGAGCTGCTTAATGAGCATCTCTCTGGTATACCTGAGGGAAGCAGTGATTCCAGAGCGTGGGCAGCCGGTGGCCACTCGAGGGGTCCACTTGTTCGGGATGTTTCGGAGCATGACCGTCGTGTACGGCCTTAGCATTGTAGAGATTCGAGACTTCGAGATCTCTTGCCTCTTCGAAGTTCCGGGAGGTTGGCTCATTTCCTTCCGGGCGCTCCTGTCAGTTGGATACTAGAGATGATGTGTTCATCTCACTTCAACTGAGGCCAGTGCGTAAGGAATCGGAGGGATTTTCTTCTCTTTCGTTGCGGGGTCGGCACCTGCCAGCTCGGAAACCCGCATGCCGCGCACGTCGTATGATATACACCGGCCTTGTCTGGGCTCCTCCTTCCAGGTCCCGGCCTTGAGAAAGCACAAGACAACACGGCGACACGGTCTACTGTGCGGGTGCTGAGGGAATTGCCCACTCCGGGTCCTTTGCGCTGCTCCTCTCTTCCTGCACAACCAGACCGCAGACCAGGTCACTGTCTGCACGGTTCACCAGGCGGGTCCAAAGCCGGGGTGGCATCGCCGTGTCACCCGTCCTCCCATCCCCTCTGCTCCTTGCCCTTGCTTTTACCTTTGCTGCCTCGGCGGCTTCCAGTATCGGACGCCTCCTGCACGGCTGGCTTGCACACAAGGAACTGCCAATTCCACTTTCACATGAAGCATGCGTCCTTCCAGTATGCGTCATCTTCCCCTCGCCGCCAATCGTCTTTCCAATCGTTGCCTTTCCAAGCATAGTCTTTCCAGTCCTTGTCCTTCCAATCGTTCTTCCTCGAGCTCTCCTTCGTATCCAGTGTGGAGGGATGACACGGGCTGCATACCGAGCTGACAATCAACCCAGCCTGCCATTCATGCCACGAGTTGTCCTTCCAATCTTTCCATTTACTATCGTCATTGCTCGGACGGTGGTTCTCGCCGTTGGTCGCAGGCACAGCTGCCTCCTGCAGGGGCAGTGAACGTCGAGCTCGCGCGGCGCGAGGCCGTGGTGCCGGCCCGTCCTCACGCGTGGCGACTTTCGCGGTCGCCGCGACCGCCCCCGCCGCCGCGTCTTCCTCTTGCGCTGGCCCAGGCCCTGGCCCAAGCTCCTGGAAGAAGCTCCACTCGCTCCCCCTCTCCCTCTCCCTCTCCCTCTCCTCTGTGGCAATCGGCGCCTCCATCTGGGTCAGCTGCTCCTGCACCGCAGTTGGAGCAGTCTGCTTTTGATGCTTCGTGCGAAGCTCCTGCTGAAACTCCTGCATCTGTGCGGCCTTTTGCAGCTGCTCCTGCAGCTCCGGTGGCATCGCGGCTTGCCTGGCGATATTTTCAGGGCGCATCTCTCTTTCAGAAGGCAATCACGGCTCGGAGGACCCGTCCATGCAAGGCATTTGCCCATCCATGCCCATCTGCTGCCAGTACGGCATGAACCTGGGAAGGTGGCAAGCCTCTGGCAACGTGCTGCTCCGCACGATGCCGAGGCCCTTACATCCCTTGCATGTACGTCTCTGGGCACATCTCCGGAGGCAGGAACTGCATACCCTGTATCAAGAACGAAGCTAGGCACGCGCAACGGTCCGTGAAACATCCGCTCAAAGCAACCTGTAAACACACGGGGCCTGCATGAATCCAGCATTCATAGCTGCTACCTGCACCTCCTCAGCAGAAACGGTACTCTTACGAGGGTCGGAGTGTTTTCGAGTGAGCCCGTGCAAGAGCTGTGGCCCCAGCATTGTAGTCGGCCTGTTCTTCTGACTTTTGGGGAGGACGCTCCCACGAGACAGCACATGTTGGAGCCTCGCAGTCATAAGCTGGTGGGAGACCTGAGCAGAAACCGCCCACAAAGAGTCCAGCGCCAATGGAAATGTAGCAGATCTGTATTTAGAGCGAACCGCCCATCTCCGGCATTCCATAACCGTATCCATTGAAGTCGGGAACCTGAAGGCATCGAGGCGATGCCGGCATTCTGTAATTATGAATAGATTTGTACTGTAGAGGCCACCTGTGGCGGAAAGGACGAATGTAGGAAGGGCGACGGCGTTGTCGGAACCACGTACCTGTCAAGACGAAGACTTTGCTACTAGGAGCTCCAGATGCTACCGTTGAGTAAGGATCTAGGGCACGCTGGCTCGTTTCCCATGTTGGCGGCCTACCCACTTTGAAAAAAGGCTGCAAGTGACAGCCAACGCGGTTCACACTGAATCTTACAACTGAAGATCTGGGTCGAGCACTACCTGGGCTACAGACTCACCATTGGAGGCGGTCCTCGCACATCGCACATGAATTGCAGCCCAATCAGCTCGCTCATGTCTTGTGAGACCTCTTCCGAGTTGCGGCCGCAGTTGGAGAGTCCCCCTCTACCTGAGAGCTGTGAGAGCTTCCCTGCGCCGCACTGACAATTCGAGGCTGTTGAACATGGCAGCTTGGCCTCAGCAGCATCCTCAAGCATCTCAAAGTCCACATCATCAATGGGCATCGCCTGTGGAAAGTCATGCTTGGGGAAGGCTTTCTGGAGAAAGTGCGTTGGCCTGGCGAGTCTCATCGACCGGCTGCAACCTTGCGTGGGTTCTGTGACGAGCTACTTATGGACCTGCGTCAAGCTTCAGATCATTTTCCTCCGCAGAGCGGGCTGCTCGATACTGCTCCCAGACGTTGCCCTGCCATGCCCTGCCGTATGTCCTAAGCTGTCTCGCCAGGAACTCCTTGCCATTTCTTGCGAGCAAGGTAGCACACTTCGCCGTCGGGGGCGACCACACTCACGAGCTCACCAGCAGGATTCCGTTAAGCAATTTCTCCATCAAGCCCTCACTTCGTCACCAGGTCGTGCCGCCAGCGCTTTTCGTGCCCGTCTTCCATCATGGGCTCCAAAAGACCTAAGAGCGAACATCAGATAAGCCACAACAAGAACGGGAGCGTTCTCCGGGCCTCGAAACTTGGTTGATCCGTCCTCCGAGACAGTCCAACGAGCTCCGTATCCTTGTTTGACCCGTACCTGAGCTGACATGAGTGTGAAAATCCTGCGAAGAAAAAGGATTTCAATCTGCCTCAAGCTGTGCTTTGGAGAAGCCTCAAAGGTGGGGAGGCCCCCCGGCAATTGATGAAGATTGCCCCAGACCTCAACGAACCGAATTCAGAGGTGCTCTCACTCTTTTAGAATGAAGCACCGCTTGCTCCGAGCGGCAGCCTCCTGCAGGACTGTGCGCAGAGCAGTCTCTGCGGAATGGTTCTTCACTGCGTCGCTTCCGGAAGCTGCGCCAGCCCAGAAGCCCTCCATGCCACGGTGTGCCTGGCAAGTCAAAGCAATCATGGATGCCATTGCAGTGGAGAGCGAGCCCCTAATTTGGACGTGAGGCGTGCTTGGCCAACGCTCGGGCACCCACACTCAGCAGGGAAGGACGTTGCAGGAGCTCGCCTGGGCGAAATCTGCGCGGTGGCCAAGGTAGCAGCGTAGCATCATCCATCCACGTCCAAATCTTCCGAGGAGCGCTTCATCTTCGTCAGCTGCTTCCTCAGTCAGCCATCACCGACAGGATGCTTCATACACTGCTGGCCTGCGGCCTTCATTTCAACGGCGGTTCGTGAAGGTCAAGATTACTCGGCTGGCTCAAGTTCGGAATCTGCCGTAAGAATGTTGCGAGGCGCATTCTGGAAATGGCCACGTCGATCTCCGCGTGCCTTCCCTGCTCGGCGAGCGTCTTGATCTGCGACCTCAGCGCCTGGGCTTCGTCCTCCACCTCTGCCATGCCAGGGGCACTGTCGGTCTCGCCTTAACAGTGCTAAGAAAGGCGGAAGCCGAAGGATCAAAGATGGAAAACTCGTTGCCGCTGTGTCGCTCTCGGAGGCATCGTCTCTGTTGAGGGCACTGAACGCTTGGATGAGCTCCTTGCGAGAGGGCGGGAGCATGTCGCAGCTCCCTGCTGTCCACCGCTGCCCCAGTGCCAGACGAACTCCACGCCGCCCAAGGCATGAAAAGGCAAAGATTAAATTCTGCGTTCCGCAACTTTGCACGCACTCCTGCCACCGCACAATCTCTTGGTCGTCTTCTACCAAAAGGCTGGTGAGGCCGTCGTTTTGCGGTAGAGGAGGCCGTTGAAAGTGGCCTTCACGAATGCAGTAGTCCAAAGCACCGGCCAAGGATGCAGAATACGGTCGATCCAGTACTGGACCAGACACTCTGGGTTCATGCTCGTGCTCTTTTCTTGTACTTTTCATGTATCCAGGCGGCTCTTCTGGGCCCGATGCCGTCGTCTCCTGCTGCAACAGGCTTCCGATAAATTCCTGGCCGAGGATATCCTTCAACCCATTGCCCTCGGCATTCATGAGCACGCTGTGCACAGCGCTGTATATGTCGCCATCAGGCAAGTCCATCAGGCGATTGCGGCGGCTCCCGAAGCCGTGGTTGAAGGTCCACCCATGGACAGCGCAAAGGTCGGTCAAAATCGCGACTCCAAGCGTGGTTTGGCTGCGTATCTTCCGGCTTACCGCAAGGGGTCGTCTCCCCATGCCTCCCGGCCCATCTCCGACGTAAGCATGTCATGCACACCCTTTCGGACACGAACTGTGGTGCCGGTCTTGAAAAACAGCCATGCTGCTCTCATGCATGTCCTGCTGGCCGGCACGTCACTCTTCCAAGCTGAGCTGCAGACAATGGAGATGCAATTGGCGACTTAGACGCGACCTGAACGAGCACCACGAAAGCACACACATCAATCTGAAGTGTCTGAACGTCCGGTTTTGCACACCTTGAATCTATGCTCGTCACTGCCCTGAACTTAGTTTGGGGCCACCAGCGGTGACTTCTTTAAGTCGTGTCCATCACTTCGGCTCCGCCTAACCGGACGGAAAGGGCACGAGTCTGAGCAAACCCTGGCTCGGTCCGGTCGGTCTTCAGGGCCTCTTCCGAAGCGCTGCTTCCTCCTCCGGACAAGACAATGAATGACAATGACACATTTATGGCACATGATCATGACCTGCTGTGGTCCTCAACCGGAGCTATTTCAAGGAATGTATTCTTGACCTTGAAAGAAGCATCTGCGACGCTGGTAGGGCCATGCCTGCTTCAGTAGCTGCGCAAGACATTCTATCGCTTCTGCTGGTCGCATGCACCGAGCAAGCAAAATATCCGAGGAGCATGGTCGGCGTGACCAGTGGGTCCCAAGAATCGCTGGCGCCACAGGGAGTCAGGGAGGTGTGGTCGCAATGCGGGGCCAATGCTTGCACTCTACGTTCTTGAGACCAGGTCGGAGTGGCTCTGGAGTGGGCTGCAGACTCGGCTCGAGTGTGATCAACGCTTTACGCGTCTTCTGTGCTCAGGCCGAAGTGTGTGCGAGCTCGAGCTTGTTTGCACATTGCACTTTCATATTGGAAAACCCCCGGCTGACACTTTGGCCAGGATTCGAGCAAAGTAGATGCTGAGGGTCGGAAAAGCAAGGTGTGCTACTACATGCCTACACAGACGTCAACTTAGCGCCGGGCCATGCAATCAGACAACATGCAACGCAACCAACCGCCACTAGTAACGAAGTCTCGTTTTGAATCGCGTGCTTGAGCTGTGCGTTGCAACGAATTTCAATTATGTGCGGTCGCTTTGGACCACAACTGCACTATCTTGGACGTGCGTGATGTGCTGCACGAGTCCCTTGTGGGAGCCATGCGGACTTGAATTCGGCTGCTTGCGCAACGGAGAGCGACAGTATCGACATGTATTGACCACGGTTTTCATGGAGCAACATCGATCATTAAAGGACATACCCTGCCTTTCGTAGCAAAGCATTTTGCCTGTCTCCTGCCATGACGTCCTGCTGAAGTCCAGCTATCCAAAGGTGCTTTTGCTGAGCCATTTCTCGAGTTTAACAAATCAGGCTTTGCACAGCAGTCATCAGGAATCATTAACGCGGCCCTTACCTGAGCCACCTGGAGTGGTGGGCCACCAAGACTACAAACCGATCAAATCAGGCCGGACCGGCCCAGCCTTCGAATTGGACTAGGCAAAGAATTCATCTAGCCTGGAGAGTGTCATTGACAGGGCCTCGCCGAACCGTTCATCATGGATGCGTCTGATGTGCTTACGTGCATATCTGCATGCCAAGACCAGAACGAACCAAAGCACAGGGCAGTAGCCAGTCTGCTTTCACAAAACGAGGAGGAAATCAGAGAGAGAGAGAGATAGACAGACAGACGCACAGACGGGCAGACAGACAGACAGACAGACAGACAGACAGACAGACAGACAGACAGACAGACAGACAGACAGACAGACAGACAGACAGACGGGCACGGCATGTGAGCGAGTGAGAGGGAGGGCGACAGCGAGCACGAGCACTGAGACAGGAACCCTTGGCTCACGGTCTCCAGCTGCATACGCAATAGTCACCTGCCATCTTAGAACAGCTTCGACATGCTGCGCCGATTTCGTCAGACGGAACCTGATGGCCATGAACTGCAAGGCCACTGGCGAAGGCAAAGCGAGGAGCGAACCTGGGGATGCCGTCTCTGGCATTCTCTGGCAAATCCTGATCAAAACGCTGAGCTGCGAGCGGCCGCGGTGGTAGCTCTTGCAGAGGCAAAGCCTTGGAGACCTGAAAGGCTCCGCGAGAACACACGTTGGCGTTGGCAGTGCGGCATTTCGCCTGCAAAATCTGGAAAGGTGGATCGGGAGAAAACCGATAGGCATAATGCCAGTAGCGGCGGACCTGCCGGGTTTGCCATGCTCCACGACTCCCAAAGAAACACTGCACTCAGTTACCTTCAAGTCTGCCACGTGGAACAAAGCCAGGAAGTGCGACTGCCGTAGGGTCAAATTCGCTGCTCTTGCTGCAGACGCCTCGGGCAGCGTCGGCCCCGGGCAAACACAGACACATCTGCAGTGCGTCAACTCAAGTTAGCGCGGGTACGAGTACTTGCAACTTGCAAGCTGGCTGAGGAACAGACATCTACATGAACGGCTTGACCAGATCCTCGATAGGCCTTGTCGAGGTCCTTCTCCTGCAAAGGGATAGGTTAGCCTAGCTTCAATCTATGTGGACGTGTGCAACTGACAACCGAGATCAATCGACACTCCTGCATCTGCGCCAGTGGTGGGAAGAGGGTACGAAACTGTGACCTGCAGGTGAACCGTTAGACTGTCTCCCCAGCTCCGCTTCACAGAGACTGAGGCTGTGGCCCACAGGTGCCTTGCCCGTCGTGGACCAGCTCGTGGACAAGATGGGGAACTAGAGAGTAGACCTTTTCCAGGAATGTTGAGCTTTGTTGTGAGGCAAAAGCAAGCGCTCTCCGTCTCCCTCCCTCAGACAGCTCAAGCTCCGGCCACATATGTGCGGCTATTGCGCTGAAAAGGGATCCAATTCTTCTCGTTGTGGTTCCATTCTGAGATCAAGCAAGTCTTGAGCTCGTTCGCTTAGACCGCTTTCAACATGTCCGAGGACGTCACGTCCGCATTTCAAGTGGAGGCCTTGCGACACCTTGGTTGGACAACTTGTTCGCGCGTGACCGAGTATGTCACGAACAGGCCTTGCCTTATCCACTGCCTTTGCATCTACACCTGCCGGTGAAAGTGACCAGATCAATATGGACAAAAGGCGCTGTCTGTGAGGCAAGTGGACGGCACCTGAAGCCAGAAACATCTGCATCACATCTCGCCGCTTGCAGTCTTTGCCTGCCTGGGCCGCAAAATCCGATTGAAACATCAAGCAACCAGCAATATAGATTCAGGCTAATGGGGGCTGGCCATGGATTGGAGATGCCATGTTGTGTCGCACCAGGAGCCCACACAACACGCTTCACTCAAGCTGCATGTTCTAAAGCCGGCGGTCACGGGCCTTGGGCGTGTAGGAGCTGAAAGCGATTTGCACCTCTGCTGCTGTGCCGAGAAGGCTAGGAAGCTGGGTCATGAAGCAAGCGGACAACGATTGCGACCTCTTCCGAAGAGCACCATCTGGAATGGCAGTTGCGGCAATGGTCACGTGAGGAGCCACCTCGAAACCATATCCAACACCACATGAGAATGATCCCAATTAAGCTCAGATGCATGGGTCTCCTGGTTCACGCGGAGTGCTGCCTTACTGGAAGAACAGCAAGCTTTAAAGTGTGCCGCGCACCTGCGCCTGCCAACGAGAGGCAATCGGCACTTGACTTGTCGCAATAGCCCTGCATCAAGGGGATCACCTTCGGATCCTGAAAAGGTGCATAGGAAGCCACTTCTGGCGACTTCGCTTCCGGATGTCCTCTGGGCCTGTCACCACAAGCCTGACACTTTCAATGGAAAATCAATTGAGACTTCTCGACTCTCCTCAGAGCTGCGCCTTATGAGAGTCTTGTTCTCCGGAACATACTTCTGCCGCTCACACAAGTTTGGATATGTCCAGCTCTTGCCATCTTCCATGCGGAGACCTCTGCAAACTCCGCATCTCTCAGCGCAGTTTGCTTGTGGCGCAGGCCGGGCATGGCCGAGGAATCTAGGGAAGCCGCCGCTCCACGGTCGCAATGTCGTCCCGTTGGCGGGGAGTTGGCCGCTGCTGAAGAACCTCGTGAAACAAAAGCAGACCGAGCCCCAGGCGGAGGACACATCTATGGGTCTATGGGCCTTCTCCAATCCTCGGCAGCCATCCTCGCGGTTCCGACGACGATCTGCGAGTGCCAGATCTCCTCCGAAAATCAGTGCCCAAAGCCTCCCCCAACTCCGCTGCCCTGCAGGAGCTTGCGGCGGTAAACTCAGCCAATCCTATGTTCGGCCCTGGCCTCCAGCACTGCCTCGTAGTCGTGCATGGTCGCGTTGTTTGTGATGTTGCTCTGGTTCCCGATGCTTTTGCTGCTTTCGCGGAGAAGTCTGGATGAGCGCCTGCCGAACAGCGGTTTTTGGAGCGCAGCAAGGGCAGCAGAAGTCGAACAGAGCGCAGGCACGTTCTTCCAATTATCTACAAAATATTACCCGCAAGCTGGTGGTGAAATCCAAAAACTGCGGTCCATGGTTCGCGGCAAGCTATTTCAGGTGAATTGCTAGTGTGGGGTCCTGCTTTAGCTGTTGATGAAGTCTCCTTCCTTACTTACCCCAAACAAATCAAGTCCGAAATGCAGCGACAATAGTTCCCAAAAAATAAGCCTCCGATTAAATCAAAAAGCCATTCAGGTTCGTCAGTACCTTTCTTCCATCTGTCTGGGCACTGCGACCGTGCACCAATCAAGCCTGTGAAGGCGCGCCGCGATGATCAGCCGGTTTCCATCTGGAGACACGGCGATGGACGGGTTGATAAAAGCCTTGATTGATTGGGCAAAAGTATACCCAAACTACTCTCGAACGCTTGCCAAGCTCCCTGCCCCACCACCTGTGGCACGCATGTCCTTCAGCTGCTGGGTCGTATTCTGTTGGACTTTACAGCTTACTGCTTTCCCATCCTTGTCACTCATCACCAAAGGGAGCCGGACATCAAGAAGCCCGTCTTGATGGATCTTCGCAGGCAGGTCTACCTGCCGGCACAATCTACGGTACCCTCTAACACCCACCTCTTCTCAAGTGACCTCGACCGTAGGAGCCGGTAAAAGACAACCGCCCAGCCTCAGCTCTCAAGCCTGCTCTCCAATTCTCCGCATGTGCTCTTGTGACAACTGTCAATCTTGGGAACCCATCCAGAAACCTTATTCCACTGACGGGACCAGTGCAGGCAAGGGTCCAAATCAGAAGCAACACCATTGAAATGCCCGCTGGAGCCATCCAGGCTGCCTATGCATCGCTTCCAAGCATGAGCTCCCGCTGCAACTCTCCCTTCCCCACAAAGAAGATTGATTCTGCAATGCCGGCCCACGCACAGCAAACAGCAACCTCACATATCAGCAACGATGAGCTTAAAGGGACCAAGAATCACCCTATCAGCCTGGCAGCTTGCCACAGCTCTTGTTGCAAGCTGTTCAGCCTTCAGGGGAGAGATCTTCCACAACACTTCCGCGGGTCGTTGCACCTCGTCAGCCACTGACATGCTTCAGAGGGCCACCTACACGCCGCCTAAACACTCCAGAAGTCTAAGCCTCTAAGCACCAGACAAAAACCTGCATCAGCGTTGCAATGGCAATCAAGTACATGAAGAAGGGCACAGAAAACTCCTGTCAGCCATCGGTGGCTGTCAGAGAATGCGTAGGACTCAGATGCCCGATACAAAGGGATTAACATGTACCAAGACGGCAGAAGGGAAGGTCCTCGCCAGCCCAAAGCTTCATGCAGATAAACTGCATCACGTAGACGCAATACGAGTAAGACTCCTGCGCTGAGATGCGAAAGCAGCGAAGGCGCTTTCCCAGCCCTCGTGGAAACTGACAGCCGTGTGATGCCAGGACTGAGCGAAATCACCTCTCAACTGAAGACTTGCACAGGGGGGCCACGAAAGCTCAGCAAGTAGAAAACGCAGGGTGCAGAGCGGACATGCAGGCCGACTCCGCGAAAACCGCCAACTCTACAAGAGCGCCCGTAGCAGCAAAAAAGCGATCCCGAAGGAGACGCGCACGGCGTCGCGAGGGGCATCGCGATGCGATGCTACGCCGAGGCAATGTGGGCCCTTGAGGCCCGAGGCGCTGCATCCAAGCGGCCAGGAAATTGAAGCCAGAGACCCACTTCGCAAGCCTCGCTTCTCTTAGCAACCACCACCCGAAAAATCAGAGAGAGAGAGAGAAGTGAAGTTTTACTTTCTCGCCTCTCTCCGACAACAATATAGTCGACTTAGCAGTCACGCATCCGGGCACAAGAACATGAGCGACTCAGTCGATGGCTTCGGCTGTGGGAAGCCTTCGAGACCAGCCAGGCCAAGCAGAATCGCAGCCTGCACGAATCTCACGATGAGCATCAGAAACAGAAATCTGGAGATCTCGACTCCTCTCAACTTCCATGGGGTCCCCTGATTTAAGGACTGCAGACCACAATGCATTCAATAAGAGGCCGCACATCACGTTTCTCCGGGCATCCTGATGGGGATAGGAAGTCACTGCTATTTCGAGTGCCTGCAGCGGAAGCAGAACGAGGATCCGGGCCGACAGCTTCGCATACGGAGGACTCGCAGCAGGTACATTGAAGACCTTTGCTCGTGGTGCATTGGACAACACTTGGACACTGCAAACAAGACTTCCTCAGCTCACGACCAGGAGGAGACCGAAGTATCCCACTGGAGCCAAGAGGTCGAGCAGGAGAGCTAGTGCCTGGTCTCAGTGGCGCACAGTGGCCTACAGCCGCCTGCAGCAGAATTCTGTCTGAGAAGAAGGCCGTTCGCATCTCCGAAGCCATCTCTTCGGACCTTGAAACGACTATGCCGACGGAGAGACTTCTGTGTCATTTGTCTGTACTGGCTCAAGCCTCTGGGCACTTGCCTAGGCACCTGGCAAGAGCAGCCGCAAGCGTGCCAGCAGCATCCCCAGGAGGAAAACATGCAGGTAGCCTGAATCACAAGTCTTATTGCAGCCGAACTGACAAGGCCAAAGGCCTGCAATACACTTCGGCCAAATCGCAAATGGGATGAAACTTTATCACGATGACAATGATGTCCGTCGCATTACGCATCTTTCCCCAGCTGTGGTACTCCTTGTGCGGGTCGGAAAAATCACTTCCGCAGTGGGTTTAACTCAGGCACGACAGAAAAGAAGCACTCGGTCACACACGGGCTTCTGTAGCCGAGCAACGTACCAGTTAGTGGTCCCGTAGAAGAGGTCGGGTATTAACATGTAAAGCACAGGAAAGCTGCACAATGCAGCCATTCCAAGCAGAACCTGCCCGTGCAATAGAACGAAGCTGTCCCAAAATGCCCTTGCATTCTGTGCCTCTTGCAATTGAATGTGGGATACTCTCCTCGGCTGAGCACAGAAGTGCGGTGCATAGTGTATCTCACAGACATGCCTTTCTATGCAGGTGAGGTGCCTGGCGAAAGTTGGGAAGCAAGTCCAGTACACAACGAGGCAGGACAGGAACCAACACCTCGTCTGTCCAAGGCTGCAAGACAAAATTGCAGAGGACGCGTCCTGAGGCAAGCTCTGCATTTGCAAGCCTTTCTCCGTGATGGTAGGCACCCATGCTTGCATCAGCCAAGCCTGACACAAATGATCACCGTGCATGTATGTTACGTGCTGACGAATCTTCTTCTGGATGTCGCTTCATGGATCTCAGCACCTGCATGAGCAGTACCCAACCACTTGGCAGCGTCCCAGAGATCACGGCAGGAATGCTCGCAATGAGAAGGCTCACAGCATAGACAGGATAGATTGTGACCTAATCACGGAGCAAATCAAAGCTGGCTGAATTCATGCTGCCCTCCTCTTTTGCGCGCGCTCCACGAGTTCCGATAAGCTTCTGGCGAATCGTCTGGCAACATACTCGTAAGGCTGCTCCTGGCAGGGCTCTCATGACGCAAGCCTTGCCGCTTCGGCATCCCTTCGCGTCCCGTCGAGCCTTCCGCGGGTTTTTCATCTCCGCGGTGCCAAGGATGAATCCCGAGAGCATGAAGAACCAAGGCACCCAGGTGAACCCCCAGTTGCACATGTACCTTGCTTTCGAGACGCAGGAACAGCACGGATGCTTCGGGGATCCGTCACTAGCCGGGTAACACATCCATCGTCTGGCCCCGAGCGTTGAGGTGGCCCAGGACGACATGGAGGGATGCCAAGTATCGGGCTAAGCCGAAAGAGTAGCGATCGCCCTTCGGCGGCATTCGAAAGACCATCTCACCGCACGAGTTTGGTCCAACTTTCGGACTGGGACTGGTCAGAACCGCAGATGAAGTGGGGCTGTTGAGGAGCCGCTGCTCGGAATCCATGTCGTCACTGGCGTCCGGAGACGGTGCCGTGCCGTCCCCCCTGGACAGGCGCGGTGCCACCTTCGGGGAACCTGACGCTCGAGCACTGCGAGCACTCGCATCGAGCTCTTAGGTCTCGTCACGTCTCGGGTTTTGTCCCTGGTCCCTGGCCTGCTCCCCAGTCCTCCGACCACCAAGCTGCAGGTGGCTCCTCCAGATCCTCGCCAACCTTTGCGCACCGGCAAAGAAGCCATGCTTGCAGTCTGCATTGTGACAGGCACCGCCTTGAAGGGCAGAATTGGGTCCAACATCTCATCTACCTTCACTGCCTGACATGAAACCAGAGCTTGCAGCTTGGCAATGAGTCGAAGAGATTCTTCAGAGACACGGCCTTCATGCAAGGCCGTGCATAGCGGGCAATCAAGACAGCGGCTGCAAGCAGGAGCGATGAAAACACCCACTGAGCCAAAATTGGGTCCTTACTGCACGCTCTCAACGATTCAGACACGCTGCAGTTAAAGCCTGTCTTGGACCTAGCCCAGCTGCAGTCGAGAGTCCTGTCTCACACCAACCAACTTCTCCCAGAACATGAAACTGCTGGAGGTCGGAATGCTGAGGCCAGGCTGTAGGCCTGCATCAACAGAGACGAACCAGACGGACCCTTCGAGAATATGTACTGCTGCAGTCAGGCCTTGTCGACCTTCAGGCCAAAACTCACGTTTGGCTGCTGCCTTGTGGGCAGGCATTTTACTTGCAGCAGGCTCGCATGGATTTCGATTCGGCCTGACTCCGGTGAGTCGTGGTCTGGAGCACGGTGTCCTAAACAACGGCAACTGAAATTGAGACCGAAGCCGCATGCATCTAGAAAGGCTGCGCGATTGCTGATGTGCTGGGTTCCAAGCATTGCGAAGCCCTGTGGTTGTGGCTTCAGTAGTGGTGGTGGTGGTCGTTGTGGCGGCCTCTATCGCTTCAGCATCGGCCTTCAGGCAGGACACTGGTCATCTCTGGAGTCTGCACTGATCGGTTCCTGTCGGTTTTTGTTGCATCAGCAATTGCATACTTTTTCTCTCCCTTGGTCATCTCCTTGTGCCAGGCTTTGTAGAAGCATATCAAGAACGAAAACATTTGACACGCTGCATTGGAGCTGCACAGACGGCACAGGGACCAGCCGTCTTAGCATCGCTTGAAGCGCTCGGAGGACATCTTTCTCAAGACTCGAAGATGTTGGAGTGCTCTGATTGGCGAGCGACCGGAGCGATGATACCACTGGAGTTCCCATCAACGCTTCGGGCGCTGTAGTTTTGGGACGGACTCTGTCTTGAATGCGGCACAGTCCTTGCACCGAGACCCGAGATAGCCTTGCAGACAGTGTGTTTGGGACACCGCACAAGTGCAGGTACAGAACATACCTTAAGAGGGCGAGAGTGACCTTTGGGCTGCAGAGTGCTTCCGACAGCAAGAGCGAGTGAAGCTGGTCGCTTTTCGCCGGAAGACGGGGCCCCACGTGAAGCAGCAGCGTCTGAAGGACCCTGCTAGGAAGCCGCTGCTTGCGTGTTGAGTGCATCAGTTCTAGGGCCCAGCGGCTCAGATGGGAATGGCTTGGGTTTGGATCAAGGGCACACAGCACAGCCAGGACGTCAACGGCAGGAGACAGCTCTTTCCGCCGTAGCAACTCAAGCATCCGACATGCCAGGCTGTCTCGCAGACGTCGTGGCAACGCGAGCTGCAGGTCGAGACAGCTGTTACACAGGGACTGCAACAACCGCGACGGTAACTCGGCAACCTTCCAGGGTTCACTGACCTCATCCAGGACGGCTGTCAGGAGCTCATCTGAAAGCATCCACTGGTTCCACTCGGGGTTCGCGATGCCTCTGGAGTTTTGACTAGATGCCTTGGCCAAGAACATCAGTACGCTTACCAGATCAGTCGTTGTTGCGGCCTTTGTCCTTACACTTTGCAAGACGGTTGAAGAAGCAGTTCTCCAATTCTCCTCGTTCCACTCGGCAGTCCGTTGCTTTGCAAGTGCCTGAAGTACTGACGCAAGCGGTTTCTCTGCACCATGGGATTTGTCCATGATGGCACACCGCCAGAGAAATGTGCATTTGGACTTGCTGCGCTGCCTGATCGTTGCGAGCATGCCATTGCTAACATATGCCAGACGCAGCTACGAACAGGATGTAGGTGCTACTAGTAGTCACTGCTAGTCTTGAAGGACTGCATGGCAGCCTTCCAGCGTCATCTGGGATTCGAATCGTGCGAGGCGACGGTATGCACAGTTGAATGCAGGTCAAAACTCAGGTTAACCACAGCGATGGATCTCGGGAACTGGCGCTCAGCATCCAAGAAGAGGCAAGTGCTGGACCTAAGCGTCCATCCCTGGATGGTCGAACGTCCTATGCCACATGCCGAGAGCGACTGAGTGACTGGCCAAGCGCGGGCTGGTATCCTCTTTCTTCGAGCTCTGGATCAACTGCAGCCACCAACTTGCAGTTCTGTGCCAGGGCATAGTCCCAGGTATACATGTAGCCTTAGTTCACTCCGAGTTAGCCCCAGATTTTTTGAACTCTATGCCGTTGTGGAGCCACCGCAGGACATCCCAGGGCAGTAGGGCACAATCTGCCGTGATCTGCATGCCTGAACCAGGCACTGACAAGACGAGGGCATACGGGACCTTCGGTCCTTCGGGATGGAGACAGAAGCTACAAAGATCCAAGGAAAAAAGCCCTCAAGAAGCACTCGAAGTGGCTTGGCGACTGTTGCTCGCATGTTGCCCAGTGGGAGAGACTGTGCACTGGCCGGTGGACGAGGAAGCTTGGAGGACGGGACATGTAGTTTCAGCCTTCCCGACAAAAGCGATGAGCGTGGCATCAGCGACGTCGTCTGCCGGACAAACACCTGTCCAATCGGGTGAAGCATTGCACTAGTTACGTGCAAAAGTTGGGTTCACGCAGGTCTAGACGAACATCCAAGACACATGGGTGCAAGTTGCAACCAGGAGGCTCTGAAGCACAGCTTGGATCATAAAGCTCGCGGATGCAGGAGACATATGGCCGAAGAGGCAGTCTTCAGGGACCTGTTGCACAGTCGAAGCTTGATACTTCTGCGAGCTTTGTAACTTGCCAAGTCGGCAGGAAAAGTGTGAGAGTTGGACAGAACAAGCCTGCTCCAGGAATTCCCACATGTCGAAGTAGCGGACATTTTTCGAAACATACCTAGTGTTCCGGTCGTCGCATTGATTGCTAGCAGCGAGCGCGAGTGATGAATTAATGATACAACGGTCTCTCCTGGAACTTGCAACTTGGGTGCGGTCTGAACTCCCGCTTCATAGCTTGATGAAGGTGGACGTAGACTGTGTTCTGGTACAACTCGCTGCAGTACTCGATCTTACCCAAGGGACACGGCAGGATTGAGGCGCAGTCTTTCACTTTCTGAGACTCCGGCCGATGTCACGGTACACCCATGCAAAGCAGCACGCCCAGAATTGCAGAATGTCTGCAGCCTCTGTGCCATCCTGGATGGTAAAAGTCAAAGCTGCGCAGATGCAGACGAGACAATCACAGGTTCAAGTTGAGGTCCTTTGCATTCCCTCCGTGAATACTGCGAGGATGGCTTCAAGGCCCAAGCCCGCAATGCTGGGCCTGGCATTCACACCGCTCTCATGGGCTCTCAGGTCTTCAAGCCTCGCAAGACCCTTGAGAAGTAAAACCAGAACGGCATTGACAGCCTGGTGTCACACCAGTCGAGGGCACAGCCCTTGGCGTAGCCATACCAAAGGCCCACTCCCACGATCAGAAATATCGGGCTCTCTTTCCAGCCTCCTGCAATGCACACAGGGCCTTCAAACCATGTGTGGAGGCGCGCGCGCGCGCGCGCGCGCGCGTGCATGGATGCTCCTGTCGAGACCATGTCAAGCGCCACCAACCCGCTCTCCGCTTCATCCCAGTACTCGGCAATGAGATGGGTCACACGGATCCTGAGTCAAGGATACGCGCTTGTACATGCTTCGCCATGTGCCAAGTACTTGTGACGCGTTGTTCAGGCGAGCATCTGGCCAGAGCTGTGGTTGTAGAGAGGCGCCTCTGCCAGTCGAGCATACACCCGAGGCAACTCCACAGCATCGCGTGCGTCCGAGTGTGCACCTGTGAGGAAAAGCACGCTCATCATTCCCGGTTCTGACTTCAGACTTCCAGGCTCGAGATGAGTTCAATGAGCTCATGACGTGTCACTGCTACTCTCGGCCTACGTGTCACAGCCCTTTTGGAGCCTCGGTGGTCTTCGACTTCGTGCCCACCCTCGAACCCCACCACCTTGTGCCTTGGCATAGCAGTGTTGGTCCAACGCAAACGATGCCAGAAAGGAGCCCTTGCCGTCCAGGCCACACTACCCTCCCATCTTCGATGATCAGATCAACAAGGTGCAAGTAGACTCCTTTTTGCGAGTGGAAATCTCAGAGAATCAAAGTGGGCCGATCGAACAGAGCACAGACAATTTGCTGGTTCCAGTTCCACCACTGCCACCGTCTTGTTGAGAACAGGGCCACACTTCGGGTATGAGCTGCAGCACACTGCAGCCATGCTTCCATCTGACACAAAGTCATCCCGCAAAGAGTCCAGGGCACCAGGGGCGAGAAGATTTGCCAGCTGCTGTGTCCACACGGAGGCTTGCGATGCTCCAATCAAGACAATCCAACTGCCTAAGCTGAAAACTCCGACTCCGTGCGTTGTGACAGTGTGCTTCACGAGGCCTGCGAGGCAGCGCTCGATGTGGGGAACCTCCCGGACGCCCAGTCGACAAGGGGTCTCCTGCAGCTGGAAATCCCAGGCATCCTCCACCTCAGAACGGTGCTTTGACCCTTCGACGGCGAGCTCCTCGGCTCCCCTTCCTAGTATATGGACCAACTAGCAACTAGTGCCAGGCGAAGGACGTAAATTTCGATTGTGAGACATCCAGGCAATACGTCTAGAGTTGCTGAAGTGTAGTGGCAAGGCGTGCTTGACCCCACTCGACTCGAAGCTGCAGCAGAGATGCCATCTCTCCATTAGCGAGCCTTCCTGCCAAAGCGAAGACACGATTCGAGCCGCACAGCGACAAGCGACATGCGAATGGCGCTAGGCCTCGTCGCTCTATAACGCTGCCCCATGACGGAACCACTGGCATGCGACCACACACTGGGGGTAGAGGCTTTCCGTGCACTGGCACCTGCCACGCATTCTTGTGCAGTACAGCTCTCGCCACACCACGTTGCAGGCATCGGAGGCGTTGGCGAATAAGAGCCAGGTACAAGTACTCGCGCGCATGCAATCTCACCAAAAACTGCTCACCTTCGCCTCCATTACAGCCGACATTCTCGGCACACAAGTCCCTGCGCCAATGGTGTGGCCGCAAGCTCGGATAACATCCCAGCCTTACCATATTCACTGCAGAAGTGCAGCACAGTGCCACTTGCAGAAAGAAGGATGAATTCCAAAACTTCATGAAGCTGGTTTGAGCTCCGAAAGTAACTAGGCGTGTCAGGAAGCCGCATCAGGCCACGCCGAGCAATCTTGTGTGAGCTACTGGCACGTAACCCTGGAAGGTTGTTCAACCAAAAGAGAGCCGGAACGGTGGGAAATGCCGGCAAGTTGCATTCTCTGAAGACTCCATTCTTCCAGGCACTTTTGCCTGCAATGCTGCCAGCAAAGATCCGCCGACCCCTGGTCGGCGTCTGGGAAGCCCTTTGTCTTGCACGTTCGCACACATTCCATCTCCCCTCCCCTTCTCCTACCACCTCACGGATGCGCACCCCGCTTTTTCCCACCCCTCCATCTCCAACGGGACCGTGGCACCTTAGAACCCGAAAGCAAAAGTGCTCACAGCACCACAAGCCTTTGGGGAGCTTAGAAGGGTCGGCGGCAAAGGCCTCAGCCACCAATCGGGTAGCGCAGCAGGCCCTTTCTGCAAGGCCGCAGGCCTTCAAGCAGCTTAGCCGCGGATTTTCGCGGGTCCCTCTGATGCTTGTGATGCGCACCCCTGCGGCATCGCCGGCACGGATGCGAAACTCGAAATTGGCTGGGGGATGGTCGCAAAATGTGCACATGTTTGACCGCGTTCCGGGCATGCTTTTGGACGGCCTGGTGCAGCGGACCCAAGTCCGATGAAGCTGCTTCCAGCCGCGACGGTAGAGGCCTAGATGGCAGCAAAAATTTCTGGGAAAGGTATACCGACGCGTTCAGATCCTGGCGGCTATCCCTCACCGCCCTAACGGGAGTTTGAAGCTGGGTCCCCCATTGGTGCCGACCCTTTCTGCCCCGCCCCATCCCCAATCACCGGCATAGCTCGGCTTCCTTGGCGGCTTACGCCTTTGTGATCCTTTGTGGCTGCGAAACATGCGAAAACGCTGTAAATATCGAGGTTTTTCGAATGAAAAACATCGCATTATCAAAATCTGGATGCGACAAGGTGCGCACATGGGCCCCGAGACGGCCAGCATCAGCATCAGCTGCAGTCTTTGGCGGGCCCCGGTCCCCCCAGCGCCCCCCGAAAACGTCGGCGCCCATGCCCCCGACTCAGATCATCTGGGGGCGTTCTCGAGAACACACCACCTTGACAATCTTTTGGCAGTCAGTCCTGCCTGTACCAGCCCAGGCAGGGCAATGTTGGTGACGTGAATGGCTGCCGGCTGACTCGGAGACTGCTTTGGCCCAGATAGCTTCACAGGGCTTGTCTCCATCTTCGTCTAAGAGCCAGCCAATCCTTTGATTCTGGACATTCAGCCAGCAACTGATACTGCTCGTGCAGACTGCACTTTGACGGCAGCAGCATAACTAAGGCTTCGACACGCCAGCTACACCCTCAATACATGGCCTCGGAAGCGGACAGTCTCAAATGTACTTTGGACACCAACTGATCTCTGCGTACCAAGCCGCTGCGGCAGGTTGCAGGCCTCAGCTTGTCTTGACGGAAAGATCTATCCATTTTGGGCCTCCGTGATCGTCTGAGGCCAAGCGGCTGAGAGACAGGTCACGTACACCAAAAGTGCAGCACGCACTAGCATGAACCAACGAAGTGAGGGCTCCCGCGTGGCATTGCTTCGAGCCGGCTCCAAAGCGGAAAGAGGGCTAGTAAGGCAGAGGTCTGGTGACTCCGGTGACGCCATACTCCAAGTGCTTGAGTTTGAAGGTGTAACGATGCGGTTCTGTACTATCTCACTTCAACATGTCCTGCTGCACAGAGCTCGGTTTCAAGCTTCAATTTTGCTGCCCTTGATCGTTGCCAAATGGCTCGAAGAGACATCTCTTGCCACGAGCACCATGTACAAGCTGTAGGAATTGATTCACACGCATCTCCGTAGACGTGCTTGCTTCACCGTCTCCTTGTGATCAACACCAAACAGCGCCGTCAAGCTGCCTAGACAAGACGCAAACCACACGTGTTTGAGTCAGCAATCCCCATGACAAGCTGAGGCAGGCATGCATTTTGCTTGCGGATGGCATCGCAGGTGCATTAACAAGGTATATACTGGCCCTCTGCTGCAGCAAGCACCGCTTCAGCGATAAATCAGTACCCTTCATAAGGTATCGCCTCAGCAAGCAGAGCAGCCCGCAAGCACACCAGTCTGCAGGCATGGGAACACAAAGAGAGCATTGTCGAGCCAAGACCGTGTGCACAAACACAGGCGAAGGCATTCAGAGAGTTGTCAGCATCTGCAAAGACGGCCCAGCAATGGGAGCCTGCACACGAAACGTCCGCACGTGATGCCGCCATGACTGACCTCCCTCTGCCGTGAATCGTTACGCCGTTGATGCCATGCATCAGCTATGAATCTATGAACATGCCAGGGTCCAAGCAGTACAGATCACCCGGAAGGTTGTCTGCCTTGAGTGTCGGATTGCACGAAACATAGAAAATCCCACTGGTGCTTCTGGAAGGAAGCAGAGAATATCGGCCATGCTTAGTTCGAGGCAATGTGCTGAAACAACACCTTGGCATATTTGGACCAGCTTCTCTGCGGAAATGCAAGGCATTTTGCTCACGAGACTCAGGCCAGCGCACTTTTCACATGACCAATGCAGTCCTCCCTCTGTGTGCATTGCGGGTGCCCTGCACGTCTCACGGGTTGGGTCGTTCGCGACCTGAGCTTGGAATTTCTGGTCTCGTGACCTTGTGGGCCGGCACAGTGCAGTCCCGGGAACCACTTTTGCGGCCCCTGGCCTTGCTTTCCGCCGTAACTTCCGCCTTCTCCGAACTCTTTGCCAAGCGGAATCAAGTGCATGTTCGAGCCAGGTGGCCGAAGCTGTGATCCAGAGGTCTCTTTTGGCCTTGACTTGAGAAGGCGAAGCTCACGAAGGCATTCTGACTCTTGACGGCTCCTGCCTTGCGGCCAGTTTTGCCTGGAGGTCGCGAATGACAAATCCTGAATGCCCACATCTGTAAGAAATCAACAAGACAAATTTGCCGACCTGAACTTGCTCTACGACACGCTTCGGCTCAGGAAAAGTGTCAACGTTAAGAGTTGTGCGTGCTGTGCGTGCGCGCATACATACATACTTACATACTTACATACATACTTACATACTTACGTACTTACGTACTTACATACATACATACATACATACATACATACATACGCACAAGTTAAGTATGCACATGTGTACGAGTTGAATGTGTACTCATGATGAAACATATTATACCGACATAGAAAAACGCATATAATAAATATATATATATATATTATATATATATATATGTGTGTGTGGCATGCCGGTACCCCCAGCCCCCCCCCCCACCGCACCACCGCATGGTATTTTCCTCCATGGTATACACCCGAAATCCTCTTGAAGGTCGTTACTTTTGTCTCAAAAGTGCCAACAGGGATGGCCCCCCCGAACCCGGGATCCTCGTGAATGTTGTGACTTTTGAATCATCTTCGTGGAGTGTCCAAAGTTGCGACACTCACCTGGATGGGCTATGGTTTCGGTCTGCACCGCGCCCAGCTGCTGACCCTCAACCCTAGACTTTCATATCTGTACACCTAAACCCTAAACAACCCAACCCCCACACCACACGGGGGGTGCGTGTAAACCCCAAACCCAACACACACCACCACACCACAGGGAGGGGGGAAGGGGGTTAAGGAGTAAACCTGAAACCCAGAACCCACCACCACACCGCACCACACCACACACCAGGCGGGGAGAGGGCGGGGTTTAATAACCCAAAACCCACCACCACA
>CAJNDV010033474.1:23790-34316 GCA_905221635.1 Symbiodinium sp. CCMP2456 | reverse complement strand
GCGGCTGACGCCGCGCCGCCCTTCGGCGGCGTTTTAAGTGGTCCGCGCGCGACGCCGCGCCCGGCAAGAACTAACCTTGCGGCAAGTTGGAAGTTGCGGAGAGTTCTTGCCAACATCATTGCGGGGCGCCAGTGTTTCTCTTGCATCCATGCCGTGGCACACTGATTTTTCGCTTCGCCACATCTTGGTTGGTTCACTCTGAGGCTCCCACACAACAGTCTCCGACAGTTTCTGGACCAGAAGCGCGCTTGTGGGAAGCGCTACAGAATCTGCACTTTGTCTTGCTACCATCGCTCTCAGTCCGCACTCTGCATCACTCATCTTCTCCAGGCCTACTACAGGCTGACGCACCCTCAGCTCGGTCCTGGGCCCTAAATCGGACGTGCTTCTTCTTTCTCACATCTTTAGCAGATTGCAAACCGCATGTGGAAAACATAGAAGAAAAAACCTGCTGCCAGTTGCCATGTACGTTTCCGCAGTGACAAGACCTTCAATGCACAGGCTTTCAAGTGTTTGTAAAGCTCAGTTTTAAGTTGCATATTGTTTGCAGTGGTGTTTGCGTCCTAGATTCCAGTGTTCCGCTTCCATGTTGTCAACTCTAATTGCTGCGCTTTGCATGGAAAAGCTGAAAGGACGCGCTGCATCCGTGGTGCTGGACCAGTGTAAATCCATTTGAACTCTTGGGTTCGAATTTACCCGAGATCGAAGTTCCACTATGAAGAATAGTGGATTTTAGCTTATTCATACTTTTGCTTGATTGAGAAGGAGCTGATTCTTTTATTGGTTCCAGATTTGCATGCAACGCGGTTTGCATGACTTGCAACAATATCGGATTGCATTTGTTGCCATTTAAAATCCTTCAGCCACAATGAGGCACCTTCAGTCCCACCCAGTGGACCCTGACATGGTCCTTTTTAGACAGGGTCCTTTTTTTTTGGGAGGTCTTCCGTCAGACAAAGTTTTTCTGTTGCACTGGGTCTTCTGGTAAACAAGGGGTTCAAAGTTTTCGTTAGAAATGGCTTGGCTTGGCTCGGCTTGGTTTGGCTGTTTGGCACGGCTTCTACATGCAGTTTTTTTACAGTGAAAGCTTGAAAACGTTACGATTGTTGAACATACTGCAGTGACACATGTACATATTCATATGCTTATACATCCACATGTACATATACATGTACACATATAGTGCAGTGGCTATATGAGCGTGCGCAACACCTCGTATGTTCGGAATTTGGAGCATGTCGCTTTGATGACAAGTTCATTGCTGTCGTTTTTTCTCATTTTCCCCACGCTTTGTGCAGGAGACTCGCATCGCAAAACCGAAGCTCTTGAGGTACGGTTTGGAGATTCTAAGACAAAACCGTTGACTGCGGAGAGTAGAAGAAGGCCGTGAAATTCCGGCTAAAAAGAAACTATTCGGCGCAAAAAAGCGCGGGAAGAGCCCAACCGCCGCCCGAAGCCCACCAAGTCAAAATGCCTCGTACAAGCACAAGAAAGCTGTCTTTTGGCTTGAAATTCACAGTAAGAAATGAGTGCTCTCGTGTGAATCGAGCGCGCGCGAACCTCAAAAGGTCTCCGTTTGGGTTTCTTAAGGGTGCGAGAAAACCGAACATGTTCCACAGGCAACCGACTTACAAAACCTGAAGAGCAGTTCGGATTTTGTGCACTGTGCTCCACAACCCCTCATGCACGATGTGGCTTGCACGTGCCTTGCGGGTATTTTTTTGATGTTTTAGGATGGACCACAATTGCAACATCTCTGGTCTCTGCATTGCTTGTGTGTTGGGTTTCGCGGTTTGTGCGGATGAGGAGCCTCCAGAGTCCCTTGTTTCAACCTTCATTTTAAATGTGCACCATAAAGGGCCTCCCCAGCGCAGGCAAACGCTTCGCGGCAAAAGTCAGCACACGGGTTGTGGTCAGCGTTAGGCTGCTCACCTTGCACATCTATTGCTCTTCGACGCAGGTCTTGGTATTTGGTATTTGTGGGCTTGTATTTTCAACGAGTTACTTCGCGCAGGATGCTGGACTTTGCCTCAGTTTTTGGTCAAGCTTCGGTGACAACCTTCAGCAGCAAGCACCCTGTCCGCCCCTCAGACTGAGACAGAGCATGGAGAGCGAGTCTCGTGCATGAGCGCATGCAGCTCTTGCTGTGTGACTCGGACCTGCAGCAAAACAGTGGTGACAGTGAGGTGCAGCGTTGCTGGGCCAGTGCCTGGTGGCGTGGAATCTACAGCCAGATGAAGAGGTTGACCTCAAAATACGTGCATGCTCTGTGTCTGCATGTGTACACTGCTCCGGAAGCAAGATCAGCTCAGCAGCTTCGAAGCATCACCGAGTACGGTCTAAGTGCGGCTGGTCGCAGGCATTTGCTGAATCTCAAGCCATCCCTGTACACTTTCTTTGCACGTAGTGACCGTGGAGAGGTTGTCTCAAGGTACAATGTAAAGACACGCCGTCTTGGTTTCGGGATTCCTTCCTGGAACCTTGGGTTTGCCACCCCGCCTTGTGGTTGCGTATCGAGACAATTCTAGTCCTTGAAAACGGTTGAGTCCAGTTCTGAGCGGTCAGATCGGTAGTTGATGCATAGAGAAGCATGGCGGAGCAAGTCTTTCAGCTGGACATTGAGTGCCACGAGGGTGAGCGCAGCAACCGGATCTGGGTGCCCATTGGCGGCCACGAGCCGGTGCGACGGCTGCTGGAGAAGGTCCGAGAGCGAAGCGAGATGGACTTGACGACGTTGTACACGCTCCGTGATGGCCTCAAGGCCTTGCTGGACCTCGACGACACCCTGCACTTGGTGCTGGATTCTGGGGAAAACAGGCTTAGAGCAGAGGCCGCCCCGAACACAGGTAACGTCACCGCCGCAGGCATGGCAATCAAACAGTCGAGCAGCGCAGAGGGGCCTGAGCCAAGCCCTGGCGATGCCCCGAAAAACGAGGAAGAGGAGCTGGAGCCAGAGTTTTCAGAGGAAGAGTCCTGCGAAGCGGTTGAGGGTGCAAAGCGCAAGCTAGACCGGTCGGGCTGGTCTTCGACGCCTGTGGAAGTGGGCTGTCCAAGGCTTGTGAAGCCGAGGACTTTTTGTCTTGAAGCATCCTCTGACCGCGAGTCTTCGGAAAATGCCAGGCTGCAGCAGGAGGAAAACAAACCAGCTCCCACAGCAATAGAGGTGGAGTCAGCCGATGAAGAGGAGAATAAGATAAGCGCGGAGGGCTGTTCCGCAGTCACGGACGACCTCCCGAGCCGACATGGCGAGGTTTGGAGCCCTTCAACTTCGTCCAACTGGCAAGATTGGGGCAGCTGGCAGTCTTGGGATCACGCAAGGGATTCTCAGGATGCCTGGTGGGAAGACCCAGCGGCCGCTGGCTCCTGGGCGCTGCAGGAGCTCCGTGCGATTTCAAGGAGGCTGATCGGAGCCCAGGAGGCGCTGGATTACGAACGTTTTCACCGGGAAGAGAAGCACGACCTCGTGGAGGAGACTTTAGAAGCGGCCGAGAAGGCCCTGAAGGCTGAACGGGGCCGGAACCGGATGCTGGAAGATCACAGCAAGATCCTGCAAGACGAGCTCTCCATCTTCAAGGAGAAGCTGGGAAAAGCCGCAGAAGCTCTGGAGTCAGAGCGCAGAGAGCATAAGACGCTGCAGGAGAAGCTCTCTCTCATGGAAGAGAAGATGAACACCGCTGATGCTGTGATGGAGCATGAACGCAGCCAGATTGAGTTCCTGCAGGAGAAGCATGCTACCATGGAGCGGGAGTTGAACGCAACCCAGAACACTTTGGAGGTTGAGCGCCTCGCTCACAAGCTCGTCAGGTCTGAGCGACGGACGGCTAAGGAGAAGATCCAGGAGCTTGAGGCCAGATCCAAGAAAGGACATCGCAAAAGGGATGAAACTTGTTTAACCGGGTTGCAGGGTTCAAAACCCTAAACCCTCAACCCCTAGACCCCTAACCCCCTAAACCCCTAAACCCTCAACCCCGAACCCCCTAAGCCCCTAAGCCCCTCAACCCCTAACCCCTCAACCCCTAAGCCCCTAAACCCCTAAACCCTCAAGCTGCAAGCCTGGCTTTAGCTCCCTGCCTTGAGGCCGAAGTGCTTTCGGAGCGGACGAGACGGTCGGCTGCAGAGGAGCAGCTGTTGAAGCTGCAGACGCAGCCTCTCGGTTCTGCATTTCAAGAGCTTGCTGCTTCGGATAGGCATCACGACATCCTTGATCGGAGGGAGGTTCGGATTTCCCGAGAACTTTTCACCGATCATGGGCCCGGATGTGCATCACTCGCCGCAGAACGGGGCATGTGTGTGGTGCTTGGGGGCTTAGGAAACGCTGTTGAGGCTCGTTTGGGGTTTAGCTTCCAGAGTTCAAGTTCAGGCTTCAGTTCTTACAGTTGCTTCCGTTTCCGGTCGGTGGATCAGTACATACAGCGACTGCAGACATCTCAGTTACCGTGATTGCTCGTGCTTCGATGTTTTCCTTCTTGTTTGTGGGGGGTTCGCCTCTTAGGAATGCCGCCTCCTGCGGCTAGACTTTTGCAGTTGCAGTTTCGACGGGCGATCTTCGCCACTGTTGCTGGAAAGTTTGTTGTCGGTGCTGAAGTACTCTGAAGTACACAGCTGTACTGGAGAGCTTAAAACTGTAAGCCCCTAAAATCCCAAAGAAAAGTGGGCAGCCTCCGACGCTTAGGGTTGGGTTTTGGAAATGACGACAGCAAGGCCGAACTTTGACTTCAGATGCGTGTAGCAAGTCCTCGGCGAGACCGGATTGTTGATGCAACAGTTTAAAATGCACGGGGCGCGAATGAAGCAGTCGCACGGAACATGGAAGTTTTCAGGTAACGTGAGCCCGCCTATGATAAACATTTTACGGGCATGTGCATCCCTCGAGCACGAGTTTGCAAGCTGACCTCAGGAAGAGCTCTGCGAGTCTCGGTGCTTCCTGGCAGTATGAGCTGGATGGCAGCTGGTACGCCTTCCCACCGGAAGGCAACCAGCAGATGAATCAGGCTTATGTGGCCTTCACGTCTGGTGAGCAGGCGCATCATGGCGCAACCATCGTGGTTGGCAGCGTTGGGCGCATCATCGATTTTGCACGGATGACCCAGCAGAATGCTGTTACAAAGAAGGTGCGCAACATCCGCATTTGCACTGGGGTGCCTGCCCAGTGGGCAAGCCCTGCATCAGCTCTGCTGACGCAGAACGACAGTTTGGCATCCTTCTATGTTGAGGTGGAAGATCCTCAGATTTTTCAGCAGGTGTCTCAAATTCTGCAGGACTCGGGCCATACATGGGATGTATCGAGCCCCTGCTCCTGCATCAAGACCGCCACAGTCAAGTCTATCCACCGAACCTCGCTGTATAAGTGGGCAAGAATGGTTCTTAATTAGGTAATATTATTAGGGGTACCCCTTGAAGGGTACCCCTTCTGAACCCTACTTTTGGCTCTCTTAAAAGGGACCTTATTGAGAGGGTCTATATCCCCAAGGGTCCCCCTAATCCTAGCTCCCATTAATCTTGTGTCATACTCAAGGTGACCCTGCACCCCTCAAGTTTATGAGAAACTTTCGACGTGTGCCGGACGCTTTTGCGGGATTTGCGGGAATTGATTGTAGAGCAATACAGGGAAGCTGACCTCAAGCTTCAAGAACATAAAGACAAAGCTTTCTATCTGCAAGAGCTAATTATTCTTGCTTGCCCGGGGGGGGACCGTGGCAGGACGGGTTCATTGTGCCATACTTTTGATTTGGGAACGTTTCGAACAGCTAGAGCTTCATCAAAAGCCATGTATCCTGATGAGACTTGACTAAGGAATCGAGAACTTTCGCCTCTGGCATCGGTACCAAGCCCGGCTTCAAGCCATGAGGGAGGACCATGCCAAGTGCAAGGTGCGCGTCCCAGGCGTGGGCTGCACAGCTCAGCGCTTTTCAAAACAAGGGGGTTGGGCGAGACTAAAGACATTAAATACATGAAGCAGGTGCTGCCACCGGCCAAAAGCCAACTCTCGTAGGCCAAATGTCTCGTATGCGTTCAGATGTTTCAGCATTTACGAGGAGCGTGTAGCATCAAAATGACAGATCATAACAGGTGCGGCGCTGGATCTCGATGGCCGCAGCAAGGTGATGAGTGAAAGTCAAGGTGTTCTGGACTGCGGTGAGCCCCTGGCCAGTGACGTGGATGAGAAGATCTTGCTACATGGCACCTCCTATACCAATGCTGATGCAATCGTCACTGAAGGCTTTGATCACAGGACCTGCCATCGCGGCCTCTACGGGGACGGAGTCTACTTTGCAGGTGCATGGTGCAAGATCCATCAATACACTTGCTCACTTCACTCCGGCAAAGCATGCCGCTGCAAGCAGGACGCATGCCTGCTCAGAGCCCGAGGTTTAAGATTGTGCCTTTGTGTTGCAAGCAGGTGTCACACGCCTAGATGTTCATACGGAGGGGCTTGTGAGAGACCATTTGTGAATATTTGTGAGACCTTAAGGAGAGGACCTTGATCATCGCGCGTGTGGCGCTCGGTGATCCATACTATGCCCCGGCAACCCTGAAGGGTAACAGAAGGCCTCCGAACAGAGCCCTTTCGACAGGCACGCACGGCTCTGTTGTGGTCAATCCGGGACAAATCCATGGACATCACAACTCCCACCAAGCTCACCAAGAGTTTGTGATCTTCGATCGCGAGCAAGCGTATCCATGCTTCGTTGTCCAGTATGTGCTCTGACAGACACTGGCATGCCCAGCGTGACTGACTGCATGCACTTCGCAAGATGATATCCAGGCACAGGGATTCTTGAGCTTGCAGCGGGCCGGATGTTAGCATTCGTGAAAACAGCCGGTGTGGGGCTGAAGAAGATGTCTTTCCGCGTATGGTGTTGGGGGAAGTCAGAACACGGACCCTAAACCCTAAACCCTAATCCCTAAACCCTAAACCCTAAACCGTGAATCCCTAAACCCTAAACCCTAAAGCCTAAACCCTAATCCCCTGGCATTTGCCTCAACCCCGGCTTCGTGGTATTCTCGGTCGGGCTTGGGCCATTGGGGCTGCGTCACGAAGGGATCTACACTGAAAATGATTTGCGGGGGCTGTTCTCTTCGTGGAGGCTGTGGAAGTGCAGAACCCTAAACCCTAAACCCCCACCTTAACCTACCAAAACCTACAATTTTGTAGGGTCCTGGTAAATTCCATATTAGGGTTTATAGTAAGAACCTACAGAAAAGTAGGGTTTGGTAGGTTAAGGTAAACCCTAAAGGCTTTTTTTGCTAGCTTCGGGTTCAGGGTTTGGGGTTTAGGGTTTCAACTGGAATAGAATTCAGGGTTTAGGGTTTTACAGTTTGCTCAGGGCTTTGATTCACAATGTTTTTTTAAAAAGGCGGCTGCAGTTTGTAGAGTTTTGAGGGCAGGTCCTTTTCACCTGTGCGAGTTCTTCGGCAGAAGTTTGGTGCTGTCTGCATACTTAAAGGATCATGGGACTTGGTAAGTAGGGTTATAACTAAGGTAACTATACTTATAACCCCCAATTAGGGAACTTATAACTTTACTTACTAAGTCCCATGATCCTCCAAGTACTGTCGCGTGTACTCTGTCTGCCATGGCAGAACGGGTCCGGATGGACACTCAGGATGTACTTTGAAGGCTCATGGGTGGTCCTAAGCACCTACAGACACGTATGCAAGCCTGCAGAAGTCTAAAGTAAGGGCCTTAATACTTAGAATAGGGCTTAGGGAGTTCCTTATTATAATTATAATATCATATACCTTTATTGGGGTTCCTTATAATAATATACCCCAAACCCTCTTCTAATTATTCAGGCCCCTATAATAGGCCTTCACCTGCTTATAGAAGCTGTCAGAGACCTACCAAAACCTGGAAAGGCCCTGGCCTGGCTTTCCGGTCTGTGATTGTGGATGAGTGCGCTCAGGCATGCTGGGGGCGTCAGGATGTAGGGCGTTTAGGGTTTAGGCACAACCTAAGGTCACTGTTAAGTTGCCATAAAGGGCTGCGGTAAGGTTACTATGAGCTCATAAAAGTTTTACCACAGGGTTTGGAGCACAGGCTTGAGGGTTTCGGGTGCTGGATTTGGGGTGAAGGGGTCATCCGAACACATGACCTGCACCTCTAAAGTTTGTCATGTCTGCTCTTGTTTCGTGGGTTTTGCTCGGGTGCCTCACTGTCGTCCCAGGCCCTCTCAAGTACTTAAACCCTCAACACCAGAGTGGACCGCCTCCTGAACTGCTCAACGACACTGCGCCCTCCCATTTGTTCAAAGCGAGAAGAAGCAAGGTAGACATTCATAAGTACAGGAGTAGTTGTCTAAATTAGGGTCCCTTTTGGGGGTCCCTTTTGTAAGGGTGCCGTACTATGTTGGGGATTTAAAAAGGCAGCCCCAATTTAGAGAACTACCCATAAGTACATGTTCAGAGAATCATCTGCATGAAGCTCGGTATGCAAAGGGGCACTTCTTAGCTCTTCCTCCTGCGTGACTTCGGTATCTACCATCTAGGACATGTGCGGGTGGGTAGTTACCGTTATAGGAGCCTTATAGAAGGTCTACGTACCTTATAGAAACCCTATAGGAGCCATATATACCCTAAACCCTAAACCCCTAAACCCTAAACCCCATAACCCCTAAACCCTAAACCCTAAACCCCATAACCCCTAAACCCTAAACCCTAAACCCCTATATACCCTAAGCCCCCCACCTGTCAGCTTTCTTTAAAAATGGAAGCGCCTTTGAAGCGCCCGCGTTTCTCCTTGCAGAGCGACGTCGAGGTCGAGGCGGGAATTTCGGAAAGCTAGGGTACCTTACTTTGGGGTTTAGGGTTTAGGGTTTACGGCTTAGGTTTTAGGGTTTAGGGTTTAGGGTTCAGGGTTTAGGGTTTGGGGTTCAGGGTTTAGTTTGGGGTTTAGGGTTTAGTTTGGGGTTTAGGGTTTAGGGTTAGGGTTTGGGGTTTAGGGCCTTATAATAAGGATCCTACTAAGTTGGGGTCCGATATCAGGGTGCCTGATTTTCCGAAACTCCCAGGTGGCCAATGGAGAAACCGTCCTGGTTCACTCCTATGTTCTCATGTCTGCCTCGGAGGTTTTCACCAGGATGTTGCAATCAGAGGTCTTTCTGGAGGCACAGACTGGCCGCATCGTGTTGAAGGACAAGACTCGCGAGGAGATCCAAGAGGTCTTAAAGCATCTGGACCTGCGGAATGGAGCTGAACCACCGCCTGTGACCGACCAGAATGTAGAGTTGCTGGTGCGGTTTGCCGATGAGTATCAGGTCACTGGATTGCGAGAGCGTTGCATTTCTGCAATGAAAGTGCTTGCGAAGCAGAAGATGATCCGCTATTTGAAGTTGGCAATCAAGTACAACATGCCAGATATCGTTGAGCTGTGCGTTCAACACTTGGTCGAGCTGCAGTGCGATGAAGGCGAAAGACAAAGACAAAGAAATCCTCTATTCGGGTTTATGTCCAGCCACACTCACGCGCCCACGAGAGCGGATCGGGCAGGGGCAGCTTTGAGAGAGAAAGCCAAGGATACCTTGCTGGGCCTGGAAGACAACCCAGCTGTGAGGAGTGCAGTGTACCGGGAGGTCTACAAGATGATAGTAGAAGATCAGGCTGAGAACGTGCGGAGTGTTCGTGAGGAAGAAACATCGGTGCCTTGCTCCAGACATTGGAAGACGCTGGTGACCATGTTGCTTGCGATGAGGATAGAATGCCCAAAGGGAAAAGTTGTGCAGGACGAAATGCCACATGGATGGATGGCCGCTTTTTGGCCCTTGTTGAGCATGGCTGTCGCAGACTTTGAAACAATCAGAGATGCAGAGTACAAGGACGTGCTGACCAAGCCGGAAAATTTTGTACAGGTGGATCAGGAAGGTGAAGAAGAGGAGGAAAACGCTGAGGATGAGGAGGTTAATCCATCATAACTAAGCGTGGCAGAAACGCCATAGACACCAAACCCTAAACCCTGAACCCTAAACCCTAAACCCTAAACCCTGAACCCTAAACCCTAAACCCTAAACCCTGAACCCTACACCCTAAACCCTCAACCCTTCACCCTAAACCCTAAACCCAGACCCTAACTTGATTCGGGCCAAACCGGAGCCAAAGCAAGTGCTGGGCAAAAATGCGTTTGCAGAATCGGTCAGGGGGGGAGATGACTTCGGGCTTTGGTGCAAAGGGGATTGGGTTTAGGGTTTCAGGGTTTAGGCTTTAGGGTTTGGGTTTAGGGTTTAGGGTTTTAGGGTTTAGGTTTCAGGGTTAGGGNNGTTCAGGGTTTAGGGTGTAGGGTGTGCCTGAAGCGTCCAACCATGTTGTTCCGCACTTGGTGTCTTTTTGCAAAGCACCTCTCCATTCTCATGACTTCATGGCTTCTTGGGAGAAGGCCTCCTAATCGCAGAGGCATGCACTATCATGTTCGGCTTTCTCATGTCATGGCTTTGCTTTCGACTGGGCCCCACCTTTGGTGGCACGGTCGCGCGTATAGGCGAAGACGCCCACGTGACAGCACACGGGTCACCTAAACCCGAAACCCTAAACCC
>CAJNDV010033473.1:0-12239 GCA_905221635.1 Symbiodinium sp. CCMP2456 | reverse complement strand
TACTACTACTACTACTACTACTACCAGTTCTACTACTACCACTACTACCACTACTTCTACCACCACTACTACCACTACCACTACCACTACCACTACGACTACCACTACCACTACCACTACCACTACTTCTACCACTACCACTACCACTACCACTACCACTACCACTACCACTACCACTACTACTACCACTACCACTACCACTACTACCACACCCACTACCACTACTACTACTACTACGACGACGACTAGTACTGCTACTGCCACTACTACTACTACTACTACTACTACTACTACTTCTACCACTACTACTACTACTACCTGTGAACCTGGACATTGGCACCCCAAGTTAATGCTGCTTCACAGCATGCTGTTCCTACACCAGACTATCTTGGCTAGGTTCCCAAGCAGTACTCTTTTGCCATTTTTCTTTTGGGGTTCCCTTAATAATCAAAACCAAATAGCAGGAAAAAGGGTACCCTTATTCTTTAGGGGCTACTGTGGAACCTAGTTAGTATGGGGTCCGGCAGGATGACGAGCTGTAAGTCGAAGACCTGGGATAGGTTCAACAACTACCTCGTTGGCCGCCACTTGCCGAGTAGTTAAACATCCAACGCTTACCTCGCAGCCCTCACAAACATGAAGCAACCCTAAACCCTAAACCCTAAACCCCTAAACCCCTAAACCCTGAACCCCTAAACCCCTAACCCCTAAACCCTAAACCCTTAGCCCGAACGGCTTAGGGCTTGGGGTTGGGGGCCCCGGTGTGGGGAGGGCCCTAATTCAGCGTCGTCTGGCACGAGGCTGAGCGCCCCATAGCCCCTGTCGCCTGGAGCTACTCAGCTTTGTGGGCCGAAAACCCTAACCATAAAAACCCTAAGCCCTAAAGCCCTAAACCCTGAGGAGGATCTTTTTGGATTTTGAATTCCACGTTTAATTTCGGGGCTTGAGCCGGGTGTGGGCGACATCATAGCTGAATAATAATAGGGGACCTTAAGGAAGAGTTGGGGGACCTTAAGGCAGAGTTTTGCTGACGACTCAGACTCCTATATTCGGGGGCGCTTGGGGATCTTGCCTCAGGATTGTTGCTTGTCCGACTTTTGGGGTATAGTAATAAGCAATATAAACCTACTATCGTTGAGAAGGTTGACCTTTTTCTGGCTAGGGCACCCAGCCCCTAAGGCCCTAAGAAGTACGAACCATGGCTTTGTTGGCATTACTAAGCCATGCTATCAATCATGGTCGTCAGGCCGCCGGTGTGTCCACGTTGAAACCCTAAACACTAAACCCTAAACCTACAAGGGCCTGATTCGTAGAGTTGCCGATACTTGGGGATCCTACAATCTACTGTTTTGAGGGTTGTACCCTTTTAATCGCGATCATATGTTTAGGGTTTAGGGTTCAGGGTAACCTGCTATGCCCTAAACCATAGACCCTAAACCCTAAAATGTTGTAGGGTTGTTGGATTACAGGTGCGGTCAGGGAAAGCCTGCATCCTCTCTGGTGGCAAGGCTATCAGTGAGATCCCTCTAAAGAAGCGAGGATCCCACAAAACCCGCACCCATGCCTTAAACCCTAAACCCTGCTAACCAACCATAGAAGCTTGAAGATTAGCAAATGTATTCTTGAGATTCGTAGCTGTACCAGAATGTACCCCAACAAATTAAGGGCGCTACATTAATGAACGCAAGACCCTCACAACCCCAACAAACCGCAAACCAACCCGAAGCCCTAACCCGCATACCCTAAACCCTCCACAAACCCAAAACCCTGAACCCTAAAACCCAAAACCTTAAACCCTAAACCCTGAACCCTCATAATCCCCCCTTTTTAGCAACCCTCATAGACCCCCTTTTAAGAGCCCTTTCAAAAGGAGCCCTATTCTAATTCATTAAAGTCCCTCTACTACTCGAACCCTAAGCGCCTAAAACCCCCAAAACCCGTAAAACCACCAAAACCCCTAAACCCTAAACCGCTAAAACCCCTAAAACCCCTAAAACCACTAAAACCCCTAAACCCTAAACCCTAAACCCCTAAACCCCTAAAACCCCTAAAACCCCTAAAACCCCTAGACCCTAAACCCTAAGCCCTAAACCCTAAACCCTAAACCCTAAACCCTAAACCCAAAACCCGTAGACTCTAAACCCTAAACCAAAAAACAAACCCCTAGACCCAAAACCAAAAAGCAAGTTCCGAAACTCAGGCGATGAGGCTCTAGCCCTGGCAAAGCTTCCCGGAGGCGTGGGCGAGGAGCCTCTCCCTCCTACTTTGGGCTTTAGGGGTTTGGGGTTTAGGGTTTAGGGTTTTTAGGGGTTTTAGGGGTTTCAAGGGTTTTTAGGGGTTTGGGGGTTTAGGGTTTAGGGTTTTAAGGGTTTTAGGGGTTTCAAGGGTTTTTAGGGGTTTGGGGGTTTAGGGTTTAAGGTATAAGGTTTCTAGGGGTTAAAGGTTCAGGTTTAGGGTTTAGGGGTTGTTTAGGATTTCCAGGATTCCTTCTTAGGAATCCTGTAACGGGTCTAGAAGGGTTCTGTGGGTGGGGTTTGTGTTTTAGTGGTCTAGGCTTTCTGGGATCAAAGCACTGGAGTAAACGTGGTCATAGACTTTAAACGCTAAACCCTAAATCCTAAACCCTATAAACCCTAAACCCTAAACCCTAAATGTTTGTTTCGTAGGGTTTTGGATTACACGTAGGGCTTGACCCTCATCTCCAAAGCCTAGCATGGGGCCGCCAAAGCCCTAGCCGCTCTACGTCGAATTGATAGTCTACGGTGTAGGGTTTAGGGTTCCTAAACCCTAAACCCTAAATCCTGACCGAATTTTTATGTCCATGTCGGATTGACAGTTTAGGGTTTTGGGTTTAGGGTTCCTAAACCCTAAACCCTAAACGGCCCTAAACCCTAACCGACCCTGTATGTCCATTTTGTCACATTCAAGACTGTCCAGTCTGCGGGGCTGTGGCTGGCGTTTTAAAGTTTGTTCCTTAGTTACGAACTAGATCTTTTGGGGGTTGACAATCTAAGAGTAAGTTTTAGCTGCTAGCATTTTATCTTCTCGTCGTCGTCGCGATGGTCCTGGTTGCAATGGTTGTCCTAGTCGTCCTGGTTTCTTCGAGGCGTACCGGGTGTGTGGTCTTCGGCTGTTTGGAGAACCCGTCTAGCATAGCTAGGGTTGCAGTTATACAGACCCTTACGCGCTCGATAATCAATTATAACCTACAACCTAATTTTAAACACCCTGTAAGACTACGGCCTTTTATGAAAGCCTACCAGACCGGATAAGGCCATCTGGAACGGTATCAAGGCCTTGTTTTGATTGCGAAGGCTCTTATATTCCAGAACCCTTCTAGGTTAGGGGCTTCGGGTTCAGGGTATAGGGTTTACTTGAAGGATCGTGGGACTTAGTAGCTAGGGTTTTACATGAGGTACCCCTAAACCCTAAACCCTAAACATACAACCCCAAGCAAGGTACTTATAACCTGACTTAGAAAGTCCATGATCCTCCAAAGTAGGGTATTTCTTATTTGTCCTTAGGCCCTACAACCCTGAACCCTAAACCCTAAACCGCCAGTTGGCGAGGACTCCGGGGAGATGGAGAAGTTCTTGGAACTGCTCTGGGACTTCAGGCGTCTTTGGGGTTTAGGGGCTTGGTGTTTGTGGTTGAGGGATTGAGGGTTTAGGGGTTTAGGGTTTATGGTTTAGAGTCTTGAGGGTTTAGGGGTTTAGGGTTTAGGGTTCAGGGTTTAGGGATTGAGGGTTTGCGGTTTAGGGTTCTTTGTTCAGGGTTCTATGAGGCTATCTTTGCGTCGTCTTGCTATTTTTATATGGGGTAGGTTGGCCCTAAGCCCCAGGCAGAGTTTGGGATCTTGAGTTTAGGGGTAGCCGGGTAGCTTTTGAAGCGGTATGCATAAACAGAACCCCGTTATTGGTCCCCACTTGCGGAGTTATACCAACTATACTACAGTAAAGGTCCCTGTGTCAAAACAAATTTTGAATTGTTTAAACGCCTTTCCACTAAGCCCGAATAGAAGGCCTTCTACACGCCTCAGAAATCGCAGCACTAATCATCCTAAACCCAAGTTCCAATTTTCTTGGTTTCCCTGCATCCCAGACCCTAAACCCTAGAAACTCTTTATCCTATGATTTTAAACCTCAAGTGGATTCGTTGAATATGGCTGCTTTTTCGGTGTGTTTTGCAAGACCCGATCGCCAAACTCAGCGAACACATCGCCATGTTCAACGAAGGCCGGCACTTCGTTGAACATGGCGATTTCCTGGTTGAATATGTTTTTTTGCCGAACTCCTAGGGTTCCTGGGGCTTTGGGTTTAAGGCCTAGGTTTTAAGCTTTAGGGCCTTTAGGGCTTAGGGTTTTGGGGCTTGGGCTTTAGGACATAGGGTTCTGGGCTTAGGGTTTAGGCCCAGTTTAGGCCGCGCGGTTTTGGGGTTTAGGGTTTGCGGTTCAGGGCTTTGGGGCTTAGGGTTTAAGCTGTAGGCTTTTTGGGCATGGGGTTTAGGACCTAGGGTTTTGGGGCTTGGGGTTTAGGCCGTACGGTTTTGGGGTTTTGGGTGTAAGGCTTCGGGTTTTGGGGCTTCGGGTTTAAGCTTTAGGGTTCAGGACTTAGGGCCTGGGGTTTAGGCGAAATCTAAGTTCCATCGTTCAATAAGACAAAGAAGACGGTGTCTTAATGTTGGGGTTTACGGGTTTAGGGTTTAGGGGTTTAGGGTTTAGGGTAGGGGAATCTTGGGTGGGTGGGATGAAAACAGATACCAACGCAAGTAGCAAGTAGCGAGCTCGACTAGAAACTGCTCGATCTGGAGCTGCTGAACCCCACACCCTAAGCCCCAAACCCTAAACCCTAGACCCTAAACCCTAAACTCTAAACTTTAAACTTAATCCCTAAGCCCTAAATCCTAAACCCTGTTAAACCCTAGACCCCAAACTTTAAATTTAGCTTTAATCCATAAGCCCTAAACCCTATGGAACCCTTTAAAGGAAGCCTAGGATCCCTACAGTACCCTTAAAAGGAACCCCCTAAAGCCCTTAAAGAACCCCTGTCCCACTCCCAAGCCACAAACCCTAAACCCTAAACCCTAAACCCCAGACCCTAGACCCTAAACCCGAAACCCTAAACCCTAAACCCTCAACCCTAAACCCTAAACCCTAAACTCTAAACTTTAAATCCCTAAACGCTAATCCCTACGCCCTAAACCCCCACCCACTCAAGCTTTCCGAGGGCTCCCCTGCAAGCATCGCCGGAGGAGGCGATCGCACTCGCCCCGAGCCTCTCAGCTCTGTCTAAAGGCTCTAGGAGGGTTCCTTTAAAGGGTGCTATAGGGATCCTGGGCTTCCTTTAAAGGGTTCTTTAAGGTTTTTAGGGGTTCAGGGTTTAGAGTTTATAGGGTCTAGGGTTTGGGGTTTAGGGTTTTTGGTTTCGGGTTTGGGTTCCGGGTCTGGGGTTTAGGGTTTGGAGTTTAGGGTCTGGGGTTTAGGGTTTGGGGTTTAGGGCTCGTTACGGGTGGGGTTCGGGTTTAGGCCTCTTCGGGCGTAATTAGGGTTTAGGGCTCCCTTAAAGGAACTACAAGGGTTCCTCTAAAGGGGTTCTATCAGGGTGCCATAAGGGGTTTTGGGTTCAGGGTTTAGGGACGTTTTTGGCTTAAGCCTTATGGTTTAGGGCTTATGGTTTAGCCCTTCGGGCTTTAGGGCCAGAACGCACCCTTCATTTTCAATACGGGGCTTTGCAGGGTGTTCGAAGAGTTTAAAGCGTTTGTTGTTTACAGTTTACAGTGCTTCATACGCGTCTTGTGACTGTGAGGGTCTTGATAGTGTTCTGAGAAATTGGCATAGATGTCGGAATAGTTTGCCCGTATACAATAATACCAATCAGTAATGTCCCTATGTTAGTGACTTCTATACTACTCCAAGGGTCGAAGTCCCCTTATAATCCTTACTGCTCTGCTACCATGCTCCCAAACACCAAACAACAGTATTCTAACCCTAGAACCCAAAACCAAGTAACTACCTGTGGAGTCTCTGGGAACCTGAACAACTTAAGGTTAGGGTCAAGCGGCCCAGCACTGAACCCTAAGACCCCGACCTCAAAGGGGGGTAGCGTTTGTAGCTTAGGGGTTCAAGGCTTAGGGTCTAGGGCACCCCGAAACCTGAAAGCCTCTCCCCCTTGGAAAGCCTTGGCCTACACCTGCGACCCCCAACCTCAAGTTGACGAGAGGGGCCCTTCTAAACAACAACGACATCTTGAATTGTCCCGACCCCAAAATCTAAACCCCTAAACTCTGAACTCCCAAACCCCTAAACCCTCATCATGTCCCCATCCCTAAACCTGTGTTAGGGTTTGGAGTTCTGAGGTCACAAGCACATCCTGCTAACTTTCTGCGGGAGCGTGCTGCCTCAGGAGACGCGGGGGCTGTTCTACATTATGAAGATTATGTTTAATATAACGCCAATAACAATCATGGGAATTAAAACAACATAATAAACCAATATAACATAAGATGACAATATTAAGTGTAGTAGGTAGTGGTAGTAGTCGGCCTCGTAATAGTAATCGTCATCTTGATCATCATCATCATCATCATCATCATCATCACCATCACCATCACCATCATCATCAACACCATCATGATCACCATCATCACCATCATGACCGTCATCACCATCATCACCATCAACACCATCATCATCATCGTCATCATCATCATCATCATCATCATCATCATCACCATCATCATGTTCATGAACATGCTCATAATCAGGGTTTTTGCGGGTTTGTGCTTTTGTTTGTTCTTGGTCTGAACCCCATACACCCCTAAGGGTCCATGCGCACAAATTGTATATATTTTGGCCTTAAGAGTAAGGGCCAAAGCATATACGATTTGGGCACGTGGACCCTTCGGGAGGGTTCAGGCTTTAGGGGTGACAGTTAAGTACGGGTTTAGGGTTTAAGGTTTAGGGTTTAGGGCTGTGTATGCTTATCCTTAGATAGCTAATGGGAGGACTTTAAACTTTTTGGGTTTATATATTAGGTTAATCCTAACAAGTTTGAACTTTTTTGGGCCTGGTTGAAGAAGAGAGTCTAAAAGGACCTCGTGAAGGCCGCCATGATCTCGGCGATGAGTCCTTTCCACGAGAGGCAGGGCTTTACTAGTTGCCGGGCTTCAGGGTTCAGGAGTTTAGGGTTCAGGGATTTAGAGTTTAGGGTTTTGGGGTTTGGGGTTTAGGGTTTAGGGTTTAGTTCAGGAGTTTAGGGTTCAGGGATTTAGAGTTTAGGGTTTTGGGGTTTAGGGTGTAGGGTTGAGGGGTTTCGGTTTTAGGATGCAGGGGTTTGGGGTTGTAGGGATTTCGGGCTTGTAGGGTTTTCGGGAGTCAGGGTTTAGGGTTTAGGCCTCAACCCGCAATCCGAAACCCTAAACCCTAAACCCTAAACCCTAAACCCTAAACCCTAAACCCTAAACCCTAAACCCTAAGCCCTAAACCCTAAATATCTAAGACAAGACGTCCGAAGCCCTGAGCCTTTTTCTGCCAAACGCCCTGAGCCCTCAAACTCCCAAACTGGAGGTTCATGGGTTTAGGGTTTAGGGTTTAGGGTTTAAGTCGCCGCAATGGGGGCTTGGAACAAGTTTATTAATAGCTACCCTACTCATGACTACCTTAAAACCCTAGACATGAAACCCGAAACCTTAAGGCCTACAGAAGCCGTAAAGGAACCCTACTTATAGCCACTAAACTCCTGAACCCTAAACCCTAAATCCCCATAGAACTCTTAAAGGAAGCCTTGAGGGAACCCTTCCCTTCATCCTAAACCCTGAACCCCAAACCCTGAACCCCTAAACCCTAAACCCAAAAACGCTAAACCCTGAACCCCAAACCCCAAACCCCCAAACCCCCAAACCCTAAACCCTGAACCCCAAACCCTAAACCCCAAACCCCCTACCCTAAACCCTTAACCCTCAACCCTAAAGTATCCTTTAAAGGAAGCTTAGGATCCCTATAGATCCCTTTAAATCTTTGCCTTAAGCCCCAAACCCTAAACCCAAAAACCCTAGACCCTAAACCCTAAACCCTATAGTACCCTTTTAAAAGAAGCCTAAGATCCCTATAGATCCCTTTAAAGGCCTAAACCCTGAACCTCCAAAGCAGCCACTCAGCTCTGCCAGGATTACGCTGCACGCGGTCGGCCTAGGTAGCCGAGGCCGGGTTCCTGCAACGGGCTGGGATCATAGGGCTTAGGCCTTTAAAGGGATCTATAAGGATCCTAGGCATCCTTTAAAGGGATCTATGGATCATAGGGTTTAGGGTCTAGGGTTTTTGGGTTTGGGGTTTAGGGTTTTTGGCTTTGGGGTTTAGGGTTTGGGGTTTGGGGCTTTGGGTTTAGGGTTTGTGTTTTTTTGGGTTTGGGGTTTATGGTTCAGGGTTTGGGGTTTAGGGCTTTGGGTTTAGGGTTTTTGGATCTGGGGTTTAGGTCTCATAGGGTTTAGGGTCTAGTTTTGAAGGCATCTATGGCCCCCATACTATAGGGATCCCAGGCTTCTTTAAAAGGGTACTATCGTTATAGGGTTTAGGGTTTAGGGTTTAGGCCTTTAAAGGGATCTATAAGGCTCCGAGGCTTCCTTTACAGGGTACTAAAGGGTTTAGGGTTTTAGGGGTATAGAGTTTAGGGGTTCAGGGTTTAGGGATTAGGGGTTCAGGGTGTAGGGTTCAGGGGTTCAGGTCCAAGGTTTCAGGGTTTAGGCTTTAAGATTTAGGGTTCCGGTTCAGGGTTTTAAGGTTTAAGCCCACAGAGCCCAATACCCCTTAATAAAGGAATATACCTTACATCCTAATATTAAGGCCCCGATACTTTAAGGCATATTCCTTAATTAAGGGGTCTTGGGCTCTTTGGGAGGTTGTGCTTAAGATATCCTAAACCCTAAACCCTAAATCCTAAACCCTAAACCCTAAACCCTAAGCTTCGAGTTTGGGATTGGTTCTGGTCTAGCGGTGTCTTGAGGTGTAGAATTTCGGAGCCTAGAGCCGAAACCCTAAACCCTAATATAGAAGCCTCAATCATTACCTGTACTGTTTTGGGTGTTCCTTATGATAAGAATAGTATGAACATTAAGCCCGAAACCGTAGACCAAAGTTTTCGAGTTTGGGCAAACCCTAAACCCTAAACCCTAAACCCTAAACCCCTAAAGGGTTTAGAGGGTTTAGGATTTGGGTCTCGGGACCGAGCCCTGGGCCCTTTGGGTTCCGAGTTCAAGGCGTTTAGGCCGATTCGGGTTCTTGGAGAAATCCTGATTCTATACGGTTTAGGGTTTAGGGTTTAGGGTTTAGGGTTTAGGGTTTAGGGCTGGGTCCCCCTTAAAAGGTATCATAGAGTTCTATGGTATGGTCCCCCTTAAGGGCTCCTTTAAGGGGCTCCGGAGGGGTTTGAGAGTTTCGGGGTCCGGCTCAGGGTGTTTTGAACCATCTCAGCCCGCAAGCTGTCAAAGGCCTGGCGCGCGAGCCTCTCAAGACTTTTTGAGTCTGGGCTGCAAGTCTTGCTTGTGTCATACTACGACAGCCTAGGGGCAAGGATGGTTTATGGGCATTATCAAGAGAATGATAGCAGGTATTGCCAAGTCTCCTCTGCCGCATGAAAGACCCAGAAGCAGGGCAGACACGAGTTTTAAGCAACATCATTAACCAAGCCCTGATCTTCACCGTTTTGCTTCGTGTCGTCGTCCTCGTCGTCGCCGTCGTTGTGTTTATGGTTGTTGTTGTGGTGGTTGTTGGCTGGTTGTTCAGCACAGCCACTATTACCACTACCACCGATGGGCATTTATCTTCCTACTGGCAACTGTCCTGTCATTGCTATTACGGCAGTGATTTGTAGTTTTACTTGTAGCGATAGCGGCGTGATCGCACGCATGTCGCAAGCTACATTAGCCCCAAACCGTAAATCGAAACTCCTCATCCCCTGTAACTTTGAGCTTCTATTTCAGAATACAGACATCCACAACCCCTAGTCTATATATTTATGTCGGCCCCAGCACTAAACCCTTTGGACCCCCAGAACGAAACATAAGTGCTATAGTACAAGCATCGGAGAGAAGCTTCGAGTTAGCAATGCCCCCGCAGTATATCCTCGATGCTGTACAATGAAAGCCACTGCACTAAGGGTCCATGTACCCAAATAGCATATACTTTGGCCCCAAAGTACGTACCTAAATAGGGACTACTTTAGGGCCAAAGTATATGCTATTTGGGTACATGGACCCCTAAACCCTAAACCCTAAACCCTTAAACCCCAAACCCCTTAAACCCCTTAAACCCCAAACCCCTTAAGCCCCTTAAACCCTTAAGCCCTTGAGGGTAGACGCCCTTACAGGTTTTGTCGCCTACATCCTTTGTGAAGAAACCCTCCCAAAATCGCTAGGACCATAACACTCTAGAGTTCTCTGCAGTCGCCATGTTCCGCACTGACTCCAACCCCCTTAACCCTAAACTGCTAAACCTTAAACCCCAAACCCTAAACTGCTACACCCTGAAACCCCAAACCCTAAACTGCCAAACCCTTAAACCCTAAGCCCTAAACTGCTACACCCTTAAACCCTAAACCCTAAACTGCCAAACCCTGTAACCCTAAACCATTAAACCCCAAACCCTAAACTGCCAAACCCTTAAACCCTAAACCCTAAACTGCAAAACCCTTAAACCCCAAGCCCGAAACTGTTAACACACTTAAACCCCAAACCCCGAAGCAGAAACCTCCAGACCAACCCAGGCGACCACGTCTGCAGTGGCCGATCAGGTCTCGCTTGGGAAGCGGTGGCCTCAACGACCCTAAACCCTAAACCCTAAACCCTAAACCCTCAACGATACACCCAGAGAGCCCTAGGGCTCTTAGGGTTTTTAGGGTTTAGGGTTTTTCGGGTTTTTAGGGTTTAGGGTTTAGGGTTTAGGGTGTTTAGGGTTTGTAGGGTTTGTAGGGTTTTTAGGGTTTAGGGGTTAGGCTTTTTAGGGTTTAGGGTTTAGGGATTTATAGATCATCATATGAAGGCCCCTATAATTTAAGGTATACTCCTCAATCAAGGTGTACTGGGCTCTTTGGGCAGCACCTAACAATGCGTGCAGTGTGGATTTCAGGCAGCTTCAGTCACGATAGTACATGTTTAGGGTTTAGGGTTTAGGGCTTATAGGGTACGAAGAGCAGAGCGAGTGCGAGAGAGAATCGTGATAGATTTCAAGAGTAGAATCACATTGAAGCTCCTGGAAGCGCCTAGACCCTAAACCCTACAGTACCTGGTTCTGTGTTAGAAATGATCATGTTTAATCCTTATTGGGGTTTTATTATAACAAAGATGTAAAACTGTAGCGATCAAGGACCCATCTTCAGCACGTATTGCGAACTTTGCTAGGGATTCTGGTTAAAGGAAACTACAGGTGGGGAGTTTCGGGTATATAGTGCTTCTATAAGGTATATAGACCCTTTATAAGGCTCCTATAACGGTAACTACCCACCTGAAAATGTCCTACATCTGGCCTGTGTTTGAATTAACAAACAGGGTGTCGGGCCTACTTGGAGGTTCATGGGTAGATATAAGTGGGGTTATAAGTCCACTGATATGGGTCATAACCCTAAACCCTAAACCCCTAAACCCTGAACCCCAAACCCTAGCTATAACTTTAGTTACCCTACGTCTGACCCCAATTAGCACTGGCACTAGCCCTAAACCTTGGGTAATAAAACAACGAGGCCAGAAGCCCATAGTAGCTGCTTCGTGGCGTAAACCCTAAACCCTAAACCCCCCAAAACCACCAAAACCCCCAAATTTCAAAACCCCCAAAACCCTCAACCCTAAACCCCATTCCGCTGGCGGCTGGGACGCCACAAGGGGTGCGAAGAGCAAGAGAACGAGCCTTCATACTGAGAGCAGGGCTCCCTTACAGGGATTTATAGGGTTCCTTGAAGGGCTCTAGAAGGATTTTCTGTGGGGTTTAATGTAAGGGTTTGGCGGTTCTTTTACTAGATGGGTACGTAGTTCTGTAAATTAGGGTCCTTCTTAGGGGCCCCGTGCATAAGGGTGCCCTACTACTTTAATGGGGATCCCCTAGTTTTAGAGAACTGCCCCCTAAACCCTAAACCCTAAACCCTAAACCCTAAACCCTAAGTAAGGGGCCCTTTGGGCCTTCTACAATGATACGTCTCAGCTTTGAATTGGGCTTCAGCTACGGTTCAGGGCTTAAACCCCTAAAACCCTCAACCCTA
>CAJNDV010033471.1:19921-27421 GCA_905221635.1 Symbiodinium sp. CCMP2456 | reverse complement strand
TTTAGGGTTTAGGGTTTAAGGTTTAGGGTTTTTGGGTTTAGGGTTTAAGGTTTAGGGTTCAGGGTTTAGGGTCGTGTTTGGAGATGTTTGGAGTATAGCGCATCAAGCTTTCCAGGGGCTGTTGCCCATGCTGTTTTCTGGGCTCGAGTGGCTTGCGGCTCAACCATAGCCTGGGCCTAAGCCTTAGTTGCTTGATGTTGCAAGGATCATTCGATCCCAAAGGGTCCTAGGTTATAGGGGATACTTCCCTAAATCATAGTAGTAGTTCCGAATATAGAAACCCTACATTCTACTGTATAGGTACATTGGACCCTTTGGGGAGTTGCAGCAGTTACAGCTCCTTGAGACTTGCAGAGGTTGTGGCTATCAGCACCACCAGAACAGGCGCCCATAAGCTTCCATTCCCGGATAGGACGGTTGAGGGCTTAGGCTCCAGGGTTTAGGGGTCGGAAAAATCCGTAAGCTAAACTATGGGAATCATGGCATATTCCTTATTATGATCAACCGTATGAGGACAGGATAGATACCTCGAACCCTCACGTCTAGCGCCCACCAGAGTCCGGAAACTCCCAGCCGATGCTGGTTGTAGCGTAAGTGTCTGCTTTTTTAGGCTTAAATGCCTTCGACATCCTTGCTGGAACCCTCAATGCCCGTTCGCCCTAAACCCTGAACCCGAAACCCAACAACTGTAAACCTTACTTCAAAAGTCAAAAGCTGAGATCTAGTCAGGGATATGGCGCCAACCTCCTGCGGACGCTCTTGCGGAAGCAGGGCTGGCGAGAGCGAGTGGCGCGACCTGGGAATCGGGTAATGTAGGGGCCTTTAAAATTAGAATAGGGTTTGGGGGGTTCCTTGTTATACTTATGCATAGTATACCCCAAACCCTATTCTAATTATTAAGGCCCTTATAGAGAGGTTTCAGTTCAGGTGTCAGGGTGTACCTGAACCCTGAAGAACCTTTTTGTTGAGGATTTGTAAAGGAAATCAGAATGAGGACCCCCCCCAAAAGGGTAGGTTATTTAGGGTTCAGGGTATAGGACATTAGGGCTCGACGACTTTAGGGTTCAGGGTGTGGGGTTTGAATTTCGGGCCGCGGGGTGATCAATATGTCTGTTGGTCAAGCCAGCCTAGCTGATTTACTGTACACCCGTGTGTCTGCAGCTTAGTTTCATGCAGGGAATGATCATCCATGTCCCTACTGTGGCCGTCTAGGGAGGGCGGTTCCGAAGGTGCGAATCCGTCTTTGCCCGACAGGGTCACAGCTTTTTGGGTGCAGTGCAAGCTGATTTTTCTAGCTCAGCTTCAGCAGCTGTCGGCCACTTTGGTCAATCGTAATCAGCATCGGGCTTTGGGATATTATTGCTTCTAAACCCTAAACCCTGAACCCTAAATCCTTAAACCCGAAACCCTAAACCCTACACCGTTCTTGCTCATTTACGTCAGAGACCCCATTGCCATGAGCTGGACCCCAGGCTGCTCGTCGCAAGCCTGAACCCGAATATAGGGGCCTTAACAATTAGATTAGGGTTAAGGGGGTTTAGGGTTTAGGGTTTACCTACAATATAGGGTTTAGGGTTTTGGGGGTTCCTTTTATAATTCTAGTAGAATATGCCCCAGAAGCCTATTCGAATTATTAAGGCCCCTACAGTAAACTCTAAACCCTAAACCCTAAACCCCTACAGTAAACTCTAAACCCTGGCCCCCCCAAAATGCCACAGCTTGCAAAGTATCGCCCAGCACGAGACGGAGTGCGGAAGCCCGAAGATCCCCGTAGGCTTGATGGTTTAGGGTTAGGGTTTGGGGTTTTGGGGTTTAGGGTTTAGGGCTTTGAGGTTTAGGGTTTAGGGTTTTAGGGTTTAGGATTTCGGGTTTAGGGTTTAGGGTTTAGAAGCTTCTAAACTTACAGTGGCCTTAACCCTAAGGGTCCACGTTATATAGATACTTGTTGAGCCAGAGTGTAACTATACTGTATGAGTCTGAGTACATGGACCTTCTGGGCAAGACTCGACTTTTAAACACCCTTTAGGACTGGCTTGGCATGCTTTGGTCTCCGCTGTCCGCAGACGCCGCCTCTCGACGTCGTCTGCTCGCCACCGCAGCTCTTTTGGGGCGGAAGCACGACAGGCCCAGCAACCGCGGCTTCAGGGTATTATAAATGTTGGAATAGTTAGCAACGTCAGCCAAGATCATTCCTAAGGTCTCCTTAATATTACCGCCCTAAACCCTAAGCCCTAAACCCTAAACCCTAAACCCTAAGGGTTCCTTATTATTACCGATCATCACGGCCCCTAATATATCTTGCAGCTTTCTCGTCTCGCAAACTTCACGAGTTGGAAGCCGCGAGAGTTTAGGGTTCGCTGCTGGGTTTCTCGCGGTTTTCGGGTTTTACGGTTTAGGGGTTTTGGGTTTGAGGTTTAAGGTTTAATGGGTCTCTGGGTGTAGGACTAACAGCAACAGCAATAAGATTCCCCCCTAAACCCTAAACCCTAAACCCTAAACCCCTAAACCCTAAACCCTAAATCCTATTCAATGAGTGATTTCCGGCTTGCTCATCTTCGGAAGACGCTTTCGAGCTCGCTTCGGTTCTTCACGGTTGATTTGAGGTTTTGGGTTTAGGGTTCCGCTAGCCCACCCAGTGGGAAGAACCCAACATGTACAGTATTGTCTGCTGGGAGCTGTACGATAGCACATCGCCAGTGTGAGATTGGAAGGGTTGCATAGACCCACATGGATTGCGAATTACAGATGGAAGAATACGTGCGGACGTATGTATCTATAGGCATGTATGTATGGATGGAGGTATGCATGCATGCAGGTACGGAAGTATGTATGTATTTGTGAAGAGATGGATTGATGCATGGATGGAGGGATGGACGCATCCATCGATGTATGCATATATGTTGACGTTACATAGCCCTCTGTGATGTGTCAGCACACAAACACACCTGGCACTCTATTGCGATATCGTTGAACTCCGTACATGCTGTTGGCTCCTGTGAGGGCGCAAGCTCTTCAAGGAAGAGGCCACGCCAACTGCGCAAGTCCATTTATAATTGGACTCACAAGCCCAGAGGGTCCTAGGTACTGTTCTGGGGTATGCTATCCCATAGCATAACAACAGTTCCTAATGAAGAAGCACTACATTCTACGGTAGTAGGTACTTTGGACCGTTTTTGTTACAACGTTCCCACCCAAAAGAGGGGCCTGAAAGACTACTCATAGCCAGAGTATTCCTTATGTATGGGGTTATAGGTATGGGGCTATATATATATACATATGTATATACACACATCTATCTATCTATCTATCTATCTATCTATCTATCTATCTATCTCTCTCTCTCTCTATATATATATATATATCACCGAGGTAATGTAAGCTCGCGCTGATCTCGTTTAGTCGGGTATTTGCCGGGATTAGGGGTTTGAGGTCTTCTTTGAGGGTCGGGGCTGCAGGATATCCTTCAGGGATTAACAGAATAAGTGTAGCAAGCCTTGCCTGTTACCGCAGATAATTAAGGTAATGTAGGGGCCTAAATAAGTGCTTCCATCCTACTTTGGGGGTTCCTTAGTATCATATACCCCAAAACCCATTCTAACCAATAAGGCCCCTATATTACTTGTAGCCTTTCTTGCCAAGTCCCCTGATCTTCCAAGTAGGGCTTTGCAGAAGAGGAGAGACAGTGGAAGTGTTGAGTCTGCCGGTGGTGTCAGGGATGTTGAGGAGGACGGGGTTTCGGGTGGGCATTTTTTGTGATTGTTTAGGGGTTTAGGGTTTAGGGATTAGGGATTATAGGTTTGTGGTTTTCCTTAAGAACCCAAAACCCACTCTTTTGTAGGTTCTTATTACAAACCCTAATATGGGATTTATAGGGACCCTACAAAAAAGTAGGTTTTGGGTTCTTAAGGTTAGATGGGAGGCGCAAGATTTAGCAGCAAGTTAGAGACTTCTGAGGTGTTTGTCGGGCCGGCAGCCCTTATCCTCCTACGACGTCGACGACGAAGTACGCCCTAAGGCTCCATGTACCCATATAGCATACACTTGGGCCTTAAAAGTAGCTATATAGGGACTACTTTAAGGCCCAAGTATATACTATATGGGTACATGGAGCCTTAGGGACGACTACAACTTCTATTGCCTGTGCTGCTGGTGTTGCTGACGCTGAAGATACATCATCACAATGAGGCATAGACAGTGCCGAGTAGCAATTGCAGTTTGGAGCCGCAATAACAGTACTTGTAGTGACGATTGTGATCAGTAATCGTAATGCGCCCCCCACGCATCATTGCGATCGTCTGCATATTCCTTATTACCCATAAACCCCATAGTGGTTCCTTTTTGGGGTGACCTTATAGGATTCTCTACATGAGCCCCAAAAAGGAACTGCTTTAGGGCCTGTGGGTAGAGACCATTCTACCGGCGAAGACCCCACTCCCCAAAATGGGCACTCCAACGAGGAGTCATCGTAACAAAAACAGCGGCCACCGTCCCTAAACCCTATAAAACCCTAAACCCTAAACCCTAGAAACCCTAGAAACCCTAGAAACCCTAGAACCCTAAACCCTATAAAACCCTAAACCCTAAAACCCTAAACCCTAAACCCTAAACCCTAAAGAGCCTTGGAGGCCTTCTATCCGTGGCAGCCCGGCCTCTCAGAACTGCTCAGAGCATCCCTGCAGTGTGTTGTCCAGACGCCGGCACGTGGAAACGACCTCAAAGCACCCAGAGAACCCAATACTTCTTAATTAAGGAATATACCTTAAATCATAATATGAAGGCCTCTATAATTTAAGGTATATTCCTTAGTTAAGGGGTATTGGGTTCTCTGGGTGTACACCAAAAAAGGGTCCAAAGTACCTATATGGTAGAATGTAGTATAGGGTTTCTCTATCAGGAATTGTTGTTACTATTTGGGCAAGTATCCCCCATAACAGTACCTCGGACCCTTTGGGACATGGTCAGGACTACTTGGAGGGTCGGGGGACTTAACAGTAGTAAATGGTTATTTTATAGACTTATAAGTACTATAACCCCAATCAAGGTCCCTTTTAGGGTACTTATAAGTCTACTTATTACCTACTTACTAAGTCTCCCGACCCTCCAAGTACGCAGGGTTCAGGGATCAGGGCAACGCACCGGTCCAGGCCTAGGCATGCAGCCGATTGTGGATTATGTGGGTAGTTCTCTAAATTAGGGTTTAGGGTTTAGGGTTTAGGGTTTAGGGCCCCAATATAATACGGCACCCTTATAAAAAGGACCCTAAAAAGGACCCTAATTTAGAAAACTACCCATGTGACCGAGTATAGAAGGGCGGAGGATCATTCTGACACGTTGACCGTTCTGCTATCCTGGCCTTTCGTTGCGACGCTGTCTCCAATCAAGTACATAGAAGAAGCAGGCATACTCCCTCGAAGCCCCCACGCCCTAAATCCGCGAACCCTAAATCCCTAAAGCCTAAACCCTAAGCACTCCCTCGAAGCATCCGAAACCCCAGTGCACAGAGACGGCACTGAGTTTCATGGACCCTCCTAGACTCTAGGCGGTATGGACCCAATATATCCTTCTCAAGCCATAAACCTGATATAAGCTCTATCACCCAAGCCTTGCAGAAACCCCGCAGCCAAAAGTGAACCCTTAAAAGCCCGAAGCCAAACCCTAAACCCTAAACCCCCAACAGCCCCAAACTTTTAACATTCGACCCCCCTTGTTGACTAGCCCTCCTGCGAGCCCCAAACCCTAAACCCCTCGCACCTACTCAGAGGATCAGGGACCTTAGTAGCTAGGCTTATAGATAAGGTAACTATACTTCTACTTGTAACCCCAACTATGGTACCTAGCCCGATGATCCTCCGAGTTTAACGCCCTAAAACCTATCAGCCCTAAACCCTATCAACCCTAAACCCCAAAACCTAAACTCTAAACCCTAAACCCTCCTATCAACCCTAAACCCTAAACCCTAAACCCTCCCATCAACCCTAAACCCTAAACCCTAAACCCTCCTATCAACCCTAAACCCTAAACCACTAAGCCCCCTCAGTCCCCAGGATGCCCCTAAACCCTAAACCCCATGCAAACCCTAATCCTAAACCCTCCTATCAACCTTAAACCACTAAGCCCCATGCAAACCCTAAACCCTATCAACCCTAAACCCTCCTATCAACCCTAAACCACCAAGCCCCCTCAGGATGCGTTTTGAAATTAAAACCCTAAACCCCAAACCCCTAGACCCTAAACCCTAAACCCTAAACCCTAAACCCTAAACAATAGAGCCCTCTTGTTGGGCCCCCTCAGGATGCTCAACCACTTCCCTCGCAGCGGTAGCATCGGCTCCAAGAGCTCCCTCCTCTGGCGCCCAGGCTGCAGGTGCTACGGTTTCGGTTTAGGGTTTAGGGTTTAGGGTTTAGGGGTTCGAACTCTCAGTCTCCTAAACCCTACTTAACGGTTAGGGTATAGGGTTTTTGGCTTAGGGTTGAGGGTTTAGGGGTTTAGGATTTTGGTCGGGAGACGTAGGAAGTAGGTAATAAGTAGACTTATAAGTACCCGAACAGGGACCCTGATTGGGGTTATAGCACTTATGAGTCTATTAAGTAAGAATTTACTAAGTCCCCCGACCCTCGAAGTAGGATGTTTGTTTCTGCTTCAGGGCTTTGGGGCTTTAGAGTTTTAGGGTTTTGTGGTTTAGGGTTTGGGTTTTTAGGGTGTAGGTTGATGATATAAACTCTGCATTACCTATAATAAGGAATCAACAACAGTAGGATTTAGGGTTTCTGCTGTAGAGCTTTTGGGTTTGGGGGCTTAGGGGCAGGTGTTGGGATTTGGGGTTTCCGGCGAGCATTCTCGGGAAGATGGGAAGCAAGCTCCCTTTAAAAGTACAACCCCCGAAGGTATCGAAAACAAATCCCCCGAAGAGTGCCAACCAAAGAGAACTTAGTGTTCAGGGTTTCTGGTTTAGTGCTTTAGGGCTTTAGGGTGTTGGGATTTTGGGCTTCGGGGCGTTTGGCCTTACGGCTGTAGGCTTCAAAATTTAGGGCTTTAGGGTCTGACATCTAGGGCTTTAGGGTTTTGACCCTAGTCGAAGTTGCCGTAGCAGCAGTGATCCGTAGTCGTCGTCATCGCAGACGTCGGAAAGAAGAAGCAGAAGTAGAAGCAGAAGAGGTAGCAGTAGTAGTAGTGGTGGTAGTAGTAGTAGCAGTAGCAGTAGCAGGAGCATTAGCCATAGCAGTAGCAGTAGCAGTAGCAGTAGCAGTAGCAGTAGCAGTAGGAGTAGTAGTAGTAGTAGTCGTCGTCGTCGTCGTCGTAGTAGTGCTAGCAGTAGTGCTAGTAGTAGTAGTAGTAGTAGCAGCAGCAGCAGCAGCAGGAGTAGTGGTAGTAGTGGCGGTAGTCGTAGTCGTAGTCGTCGTCGTTGTCGTCGTCGTCGTGTAGTAGTAGTAGTAGTAGTAGTAGTAGTAGTAGCAGTAGTAGTAGTAGTAGTAGTAGTAGTAGTAGTAGTAGGCGTAGCAG
>CAJNDV010033471.1:1028-17381 GCA_905221635.1 Symbiodinium sp. CCMP2456 | reverse complement strand
TCTTCGGCGTAGCGAATCAAGTTTGCCTTCTTCTTGCTGGCCTGGTTCATTGCGTTGACGGCCTCCTGCATGGGTGTCTTGTTCCGCTGAGAGGTGTTCGGGAGCTCGACCTCCCCTTGATCGACAAGGTCCTTGATCCTCTGGCGAAGTTCCACTTTCCCCCAAGACCTCGGAGGTTCCTCGCCGTGGCTGCGCAGGAAGAGCACCAACTCGGGTTTGTTCATCGAGTCCATGACCGTGATCACCGACAGGAGCAACGGGGGCGCTTGGTACTGAGCCGGGATTGCTGCCACAAAGTTCGGCGCACACTTGTTGTCGTGCTGCAAGTGGAAGGACTGAACGAGGTGCTGTCGTGACACTGGCTCTGGCACCCTCAGTAGCCCTAGAACAATCATGCGAGAGATCTAAAATCCCCGAATCCCCATCGTCAACAACATTACACCTGAACCCCTGGTCCCCTTGGCGATCAGCTGAAATGCTATTGACACAGTTCCCTGATAAAAACTTGGAGTCCTTCCCTTTTTCGTCAGGGGCAAAATCGGGAAGGAGCTGTCCCTAATGCTTGAGATATGAAGAAAGGCTCGGGACAGCCCGCTCAGTCTGGCTTGCATGCTGCAGCCAGTCTTCTGTCAGGTCCAAAAGCTGGTGGCCCGATTGACCTCTGGTCAGCCGGACAAGGCGTGTAGCATCGAGATTCCGAAACACAACCAAATCCTGCTCGAAATCTATGATCGCACCCAGCATCCTGAGCGTCTCGATGCTAAGTAAAACTGGGCTTTGCCCATGGTCCAAAGCATGGACCCGGAGCTTCCAGGAGCTCCATTCGCGGAAATCTTCAGCCTTGCAGTGCTCAGACACTTGTTTTCCGTGCTATTCCCGAACGAGAAGCTCGGGGGGTTCGAGGTGTCCACTCCTTGTAGCCCCGAGGCACCGCGCTTTGCTCGGTTGCGCGCCATGATGGCCTCCAAGGCGGTGACGCTGCCGATGGTCTGCGTCGCTCCTCCATCTATCACACACATTCCCCTGCGGACGGCCTCAATGGTCGACAGCGTGGTCTCGGCTGGTGGTCCGGAGGGAGGCTCAGCAGAGCAAGCCTCCTGCACAAAGCCCACAAAGTTCTCTTCCGGAAGAGGTCCTGGGGCCTCGCTGGTCCTGATCTCTTCCGCGAAGCACACAAAAGGCGCCTGCTGTCGATCGCCATCGGAGCCGCCACGGGTGGAGTCCGTAGAGGCGGCGGTCGCTGGAGCTTTGTTTGGGCAGTTTGCCACACGGTGGCCCTTCTGCCCACAACCCAAACATTCAATCTGCGAGTCATCACGTGGCCTGAAGGAAGATGACGAGGAACCTGGCTTGAACGGACGGCTTCCGGCATGGTAGTACTTCCGGTTCATCTTGACTTGTTTCTGCTTGAACCTTGCATCTCGCAAGGTCCGCTTGGCCTCCTGCATGGCGGCCATCGCCTGTTGTGCCTGTTGCTCGGCATCCACAACCAAAGCCATGCCCTCATCACTCAAACCCTCAGCCTCGAGCTCCCCCATGGTGTTCCCCTCCTCGTAGAGGTCCTCATCGTCCTCGTCATTGGCCTCGCCCAGAAAGCTCTGGTAGCGTCGGGATTGGTCCCGTCGCCGGGTCTCATTCTCGGGGAACTGGTTCCGGAGTTCTTGGCCGACCTTCTGGGGGTGGAAGTTTCCATTCAGGGCTGTCACCACCAGGTTCCTCTCGGCATGGTCGAGGTTGGCATCCATCAGGAGGTACCATCCTTGTATGAAGGTGGGCAACAACTCTGTTGCCCGCGGATTGTCCTGGGAGGTCGTAGAAGCCGAGGAGGATGTGTTCCAGTCCCAATGACTGGATTGGCCATACCATCCGGAGGACCACCCCCAATTCCCGTAGGGGTTCCATTGGGTCTGAGAGTAGCTCCTCCATGGGTCCTCTGGCTCCACATCCGTGTCCGTAGGCCGTGTGGAACCATCTGTTCCATCATCTCCATCGGTCGCATGGAGCGTCGGCTCCTCGGTTGGGGTCCACTGTCGGCTCCACGATCCTTCACTGCCTCGTCGTCCACCGCGCCATCCATCGTTGCCGTAGTTCCGAATCGGCGTCTCCTGCTCGTAGTGAGGTTGTACTCGGTGAAGAGCCTGGTTGGCCCGCATGTAGGCCTCTGTCTTCCTCGTGATGAACTCGTTCATGCTTTCACCGCTGCGCCTCTTTGAGCCCTTAAAGTACGTCGCCAGCAAGTCTGTCACCTCGTTGACCCGGGGTTTCCCAAGGGCTTTTCTCAAGTGGTCCATAAGCGTTTGGACCCCTCCACGCCATGCTACCCAGCCGGCCGGTTGTCCTGAGACAAAGCGCCGGGCAGCTCCAGTCAGCTCCTGGACTAGGCGCGGCCCTGCAGTGTACCGCTTCTCCCACGTAAGCGACTGCTCCCAGAGTAAGGCTGCTTCCTCGTACTGCACGAAAGAGCTTGCCTCTCCCCCCCAGGTTGGGATTCCATCTTTGGTCCTCAAAGTGGCCGTCGTGCCGGCCTCTGCTGCTCCACTCATGATTTCTCCAGCCTCGCTGGAGCCACTTCCCTGGATCGAACACCAAGCCCGCAGTTCTCTCTGCAGGCTCCGCTACCGTGAGAGCGGTAGCAGCGGTAGTACTCGAAGGTCTAGCTCAGTGCGAAAGGACGGGATCTGCAGACTATGGCGTCAGGGCTCGGACTAAGCAGAGCTACAACCCAGCTGCAGGCCTCCAGAGGCCCTTTTGATCCACACTGCAAGCTGCCGGCGCGAGGATCCTGAAAGCGTCTGAGGGCACAAGTTCTTAGAACTTTCAGGGTTTAGGGGTTAGGGATTGTCACATCAGCAGCCGCGATTTCTAAAAAGGGCCGTGCTCCCGCTTACATCGCAGCTGATTCAGGCTGGTTTTGCCAGCCCCGCCTTTCACAAACACTACACCCTAACCTGTAAACCCTAAACTCCGACAGGTTTGGGAAGTTGCCTTTGTGGAGTTTACGTTGTTTGACGCTTGAAGCATGCTTGTACTTTTGGTCTTTATGTGTTTGTGTGGTTTAGGGGTTTCGTACAGGGGTACCGGTTTCGGGTTGGGGGGGGTCTTGGGTTAGGGCTTAGGTCGTAAAAGTCGGTAGAACCCTAAACCCTAAACCCTAAACTCAACCCACAGCCTGCAACACCGGAGACCCAAAACTGGAATGACACCTTCGTAGCTGGCCTGAAGACTCTTGCAAGGAGCCCTGGAAACCGAGGTACAGAGCCTCAAAGCCGCGCTTGTCAAGAGCCCAATAGTATTCTTAGTGGTGGTGGTGGTGGTTGAAGTAGTAGGAGTAGCAGTAGGGGTGGCAGTAGGAGGAGGAGGAGAAGTTGCAGTAGGAGCAGTTGCAGTAGGAGTAGTAGCAGTAGCAGCAGCCGCAGCCACAGAGGCCGCAGCGGCAGCAGCAGTAGCAGCAGCAGTAGCAGAGTAGCAGCAGCAGCACCAGGAGCAGTAGCAGCAGCAGTGCAGTAGGAGTAGTAGGAGAGTAGGAGTATTATTCTTATTGTTACGGTTATTATTATTATTATAAGTAGTAGTAGTAGTAGTAGTAGTAGTAGTAGTCGTCGTCGTCCTCGTCGTCGTAGTAGTAGTAGTAGTAGTAGTAGTAGTAGTAGTAAGTAGTGAGTAGTAAGCAGTAAGTAGTAAGTAGTAAGTAGTAATTGGAAAGTAGTGGGTGCTTGTAGTAGTAGTGGTCGTCGTACTAGTAGAGCTAGTAGCAAATGTTGCCGGCGCCGTCGTCGTCGCCGTCGTCGTCGTGGTGCTTGTAGCGGCGGTACCAGTAGTGATGTCAACACTAACAATAGCATCAGCAGGGCAGTAGTTACAATTTTGCGACACGGCTTGCCTTGAAGGCCTCATCTGCTGCGCTTAAGAATGCATTACAATTCACACCCTACCAGCACCACACAAAAAAGGCCCAGACGGTCAACCAATCATGAGGTTCAATTGCACCCTGTTGCCTCGACAACTTAATCCTTAAGCCGATTCCATATCAATCCTGGAAGTCAAGCGTCGCGCTCAGACCGGTCGCAATTCGCAGAATCATCCCGAAATTATTCAAGTATTAGGTGTCCTTTCAGTCCTCATCGCTCTAAAGCTCCTTCTTGTCTCAACTGGATTGCAAGGAATTTGCGCGACATATGTGCCGGCACAAATTCCCAGAATGAGGCTCTCGGGTTGTGGGTTTAGGGTTTAGGGCTCAATTCGGACTTTGCGCTCTGACTCAACGCGGGCTGAAGTCACACTTCTGTGAGTGTAGCTGTGCTCCTTCGATATTGTGTAAACCTGCAGATCGAACAACAACTGCCGAACTCCACGCTTCAAGCCAGCGACTGCTTTCATTGGGCGCAAAGGCTAGCTCTAAGTTCGGATCCCTCCAGAAGCTCCGATGCGTAGTAACATAGTAGTTTTTATCGCTAGTTCTTCTCGCTGTGCGAAGAAGAGTTTCTTCCAGGCGAAGCAAGGCTTTTGGGTTTAAGGTTTCGGGATTGGGGTTTCAGGTTCGGGGTTTAGCTTTGAAGGTTTAGGCTTCGGGCTTACCTTTTTTGGGTTTTGAGGATCCCTGGCAGCCACTAGGATGCAGACGTGTGAAGATGTGAGGAATGTTTAACCCCCTGACGGACAAAACCATAAACCCGCAACCCCAAACCCTAAAACCTAACACCCAAACCCAAACCCAAACCCCTAAACCCTAAAACCCAAACCCCAAACCCTACGGCCCAACCCTAAACCCTCAACCTTGAACCTTCCCGTTTCGAGCCATCTTCGAGCCAGCGGAAGCTAAAGCTCTGCTTTCTTCCAGGGTTTAGGGTTTAGGGGGTTTAGGGTTTAGACTTTAGGGTTTAGTCAAGATTTTAGGGTTTAGGGTTGCCCAAGAAATTTGATTTGCTGAGGTCAAGACAATCCGCTGATAGAGTTTCGCAGGCTTCGAAACCCTTGACCCTAAACTCTAAACTCTAAACCCTAAACTTTCAGTGCGCCAGAGATGCCCCAAGTCTTTAGTGGAGCTGAGATAAGTTCCAAGTCGACTTTGCCTGAATCCTCACCGTAGCAGCGCCCGATAGCCTAAGCCTACCAACTCGTAGCTTTGCTGGGCCTCTGTTAACAAGAAGCCGGAACAATTGCAAACATGTCCGTAGGGTTCCTCTCGCTCTGATGATATACATCCTGCACTACATTAAGGACCCTAAACGATGGGAATCATGGTCTATTCCTTGTTGCGGGTAATGCAGGATGTATATCATCAGCCCTATATAGTAGGTACCTGGAGGGTTGGGGTACTTGGAGGGTCGGGGTACTTGGTCAATGTTTTTTTTTATAGACTTGTAAGTACTATAACCCCAATTAGGGTCCCTTTTAGGGTACCTATAAGTCTACTTATTACCTACTTACCAAGTCTCCCGACCCTCCAAGTAGGAATTAAGGCCACTCTGTGAGGTCGCTGCGCTCCACTCCTTCCTTCCGAGAGTTGGGACCACAGCTGCGAGTTACCAGAATTTGGCCTTGTGAATATGGGGGCTTGAATAATCAGAAGAGGGTTTAGAAGAGGGTTTGGGGGTACGTTATACTGTAATTATAAGAAGGACCCCCCCAAAACCCTATTCTAAAAATTAAGGCCCCTACATTACCAGCTTTGGGTTTTTGCAGTTCTTGCCAAAAGGGTCCTAGGTTCCCGAATCATAATAACAGCTTAATGTAGAAACCCTACATTCTACCTTGATATGTACTTAGGGACCCTTAAACGGAACCCTAAACCCTAAACCCTGAAAGGAACCCTACATTCTTCTACATAGCTACTTAGGTACTTTGGACCCTTTGGGTTGGTCACCCATCGCAGAGTCTATCAAGGCAAATGGGCTTTGGCACCAGACTACCAAGAGTATCCGAGAGGCTGGACACAAAAGGCCATCACAAATTCACACACCCATTGTATGTCGGTTGTTGCAGAACATCGGGCTCGTGCATCTACGTTGTTGCTTGTTGTTTACCTGTTTACCTGCCTACGTGCGCACGGAGCATCCTGCAGTTCTTGAAACATGGTTGTATTGTATGTATGTATGTATGTATGTATGTATGTATGTATGTATGTATGCATGTATGTATGTATGTATGTATGTACGACTTTATGATGACTACATGACTGGCTAAATGCAGGAAATGTGTGAATGATAAGCTAGTGCACGCATACATCTGCATGTGTGCGTGTGTAAGGATGTACCATGTCTGTGTATATATATACTTAGATAGTCACTTACATGCATGCATACCTACATATGTATGCAGATCAACGCACGAGGGTTGACTCGCCTGAGACAAATGTGAGACAAAAGTGGACTTAAAACTTACAGAAATGTCCGAAGTCGGCCGGGTGCTTTGTATTCTCTGCTTATTGTTCTAACCCGCCAGCCCAGAGCCCCGACCCTCTATTCAAAAGGATCACGGGATTTAGTAACTATAGGGTTACAGGTAACGTAACTATAGCTATAACTATGTCAGAGAATTACTTATAGCCCCACTGAAGGTACTTCTAACTGTACTTACGGAGCCCCCTGACCCTTCAAGTAATGTTTACGAAGAAATAGTAGATGATAGGGTTTCTCTGCTGTGGTAACATTGAGCTCCTTAACAAGAACCCAGCAACGGTCCCGAGACCTATGATCTTCGAAGTGCCCATGAGCTGCGTGGCTTCCTTCTGGACTTCGCGGTGCGGCTGTGGGAGTGACGGGGGGTAGTTTAGAGTCGTACCCTAAACCCTGCTTGAGGGGATCATGGGACTTGGTATCTAGAGTTTTGAATTGGATAACTATGGCTTCTGACCCATAATTCAAGTACTTCTAACCTTACTTGCTCAATGCTCTGCTGTTCCAAATACCTTAATCCCTAAACCCTAAACCCTAAACCCTAAACCCTAAACCAGAGAATAGGCATTTGTTAGTTCCAAGCCACGGATGGAGCTCCTCGGTTCCAGGGTGCCGGCTCCAGATCACTGGTCTCCGTGGACCCTAGGGTTTAGGATTTTGGGATTTTGGGTGTAGGATTTAGGATTTAGGGCTCAGGATGTAGGATTTCAAACTTAGGGTTTGGGATTTAGGGTTTAGGGTGTAGGGCGTAGGATTTAAGGCCTTGTAGGATCAGGATGCTTAGCAAGTTCGGTTATAAGTACCTGTATTGGCATTGTATAAGTAAGTACGCATACAGTTACCTTATTTGCAGCCCTAGCTCCGTGATCCGTTGAGTAGAATGCAGTACCTTGGTTTGCATAACCTATTGTCTCTAAACCTTATAAACCCTAAACCCTAAACCCTAAACCCTAAGCCCCAAATACTAAAGCCCTAAAGCCGCCCTAACCAATAAAAGTTGCTGAAAGGCTGACTATATGTAAGGGTTGCCGTGCCGGGGAGGGGTTTGAGCAATTTTGTGAGGCTTGGCCCAGGGTTTCCGGTAGCCCAATCAATACGCGATGTAGCCGTACGCACTCCAAAGCGTGGCGTCGCGATAAGCACGAACAGCCGACCACCCTCTCCATACTGCTAGCCCTAATCCTTAATCATGCCAAGGAGAAGTTCGATCCTGCCTCAAACCTGGGCCCTGAACCCTAGCCTAAACACTCCATATGAGGCTTTCTTAGGCTAGGCGGGAAAAGGAGCACACAAAAAGCGCCAAACCTAAACCATAAAACCCTAATTAACCCCTGACTCCTAAACCCAGAAAAACCCCATGAAGCCCTAACCCCTACATGAAGAATACCCCCTAGACCCGAAACCCAAAACCCTAAACCCGGGGGCAGGTCACCCGAGCTGAAGGTCAACTCAGATCCGCTGTCAGCTCCAGTGGCATCGAAAATTCAGCAGGCCCGGGCCGATAAAAGGAGCCCTTTATTGGGTTTTGGGTTTTTGGGTTCTTGGATTTGAGGGGTTTAGGGTTGAGGGGTTTAGGGTTTTGGGGTTTAGGGTTGAGGGGTTTAGGGTTTTGGGGTTTTAGAGTTGAGGGGTTTAGGGTTGAGGGGTTTTAGGGTTGAGGGGTTTAGGGTTGAGGGGTTTAGGGTTTTGGAGTTTTAGGGTTGAGGGGTTTTAGGGTTGAGGGGTTTAGGGTTTAAGGGTTTAGGGGTTTAGCGGTTAAGGGTTTAAGGGGTTAAGGTTCAGGGGTTTAGGGTTTAGGGTTTCGTACAATTCGAACATTGGTTGGTGGCCGATAAAAGGAGCCCTTCTGACCCAAAAGGTCCTTGGTAGCGTTATGGGGAATACCTTCCCAAATCATAATAGCAACTCAGGATACAGAAACCCTAAATTCTACTATATAGTTACTTTGGACCCTTTGGGTTACAACTCGAATACTGGTTCTTTTACATTTCTATCCGTCCCTATACCTGTGTCTTTATCTGCATCTATACCGTTTATACCTATATCTATATCGGTTGTACTGGCCATAGTACCCAGACCACCAAACGGGTCTAAAAAAAGATCCCCTAATTAGGGACCCTAACTACTAAAGGGTACTTTATAGGAACCCCCTCAGGGGATTTATTTCTTAGATCCTTTTGGGGGTCCGGGTATGAAAGCTGTCCGCGCTTGCATGGCGCTTACTGCTGCGAGGATTGGTTCGCTGTTTGCCATGGTTGCCTTTGTGACGCTAACCGGTACAAGAGAACCCAAAGGGTCCCAGGTACTGTTATGGGGCATACTTCCCAAATCCTAATATAGAAATCCTACATTCTACCATATAGGTGCTTTGGACCCTTTCGCGAACTTCTGTTTCTCTTAGGACTCGTCCTTAAAGTGGTTAATCTGGTTCGACCTGCTCACGATGTTGGCCAAGCATTGCTGTGAATCTTTCGTGTACACCAAAGAGGTAGCGCCAGAGTGTCAAGGTGGATACCCGCATTGATGGCTGCCTTGGCATTTGCGGTGGTAGTACCCGTTAGCTGGGGGAGTATTTCCCAAGTCCCATGCAGACTTGCCACGAGAAGAAGGGGTGCCTGCCCGTCTGCAATGCAGAGAGCCACATCGACACTTCTACGCCACGACTGATCTCCATGGTTTGTTTCTCGTTGCGTCGTTTGCTGAAAAACGCAATTGCAAACTCCGTTCTTTGCGAAGGGGCTCCAATGGCTCAGGTGGGCATGTGCGGCTGCATTGCACTTGTTCAGTACATGTTATCTTCATGAATCTGTTCGATTGTAGGTGTTTTATAATAGGGCCGGACCAGTTATGCACTTTGATCGCATGCGCCCGGCCCAGAAAGTGTCCTAATCACAAGAAAGACCAAGAACGAATAACATGCAAGCTCGCTGAGGGCTCCTGATTAATGTTGTGTTTTTATCCGGGCCCCAGGATCACTGGGTAAACCCTAAACCCTAAACCCTAAACCCTAAACCCTAAACCCTAAACCCCCTAAACCCTAGCATGTACCACGGAATAGAATCCCAAAGGGTCCTAGGTAGTGTTATGGGGATACTTTCCCAAGTCAGAATAACAATTCCTAATGTAGAAACCCTAAACCCCTAAACCCCTCAACCCTAAACCCTTAACCCTAAGCCCTAAACCCCTCAACCCTAAACCTCAAACCCTAAACCCCTCAACCCTAAACCCTAAACCTCAAACCCGAAACCCTAAACCCTACATTCTACCATGATAGGTACTTTGGGCCCTTCGGGAATCTGCCGGTACTCCTGCAGGGGTGGCATGACCTACAAGCCGAAATTAAAAAAGAATCACGAGCACAGGCTTCCCTTTCAGGTCCCTATATGTACTTATAGTGGTGTAGTCAGTCTATATATATATATATACATACTATACGATATATGCACATGCATGTGTATATATATATGTATATCTTTATAGTGTTGGTCAAACCCTCTTCTGACAAAGACTTTTGTGGAGCTTCAGAACTCTCGGTCAGGAGCCAGGACTGGCAGGATGCGCGAATGCTAGCGCAGAGTGCAATCAACCCCCCTAAGGCTCCATGTGCCCATATAGCATATGCTTACGCCTTAAAGTAGCTATGTAGGGACTACTTTAAGGCCATGAGCATATACTATATGGGTACATGGAGCCTTAGGGTCCCACGGTATGGCCCATTGACCTTTTGCCAGACAATATTAGACTCTGTATATCCCCATTTTGCTCGAGACCTGCTCCTGAATCAATCTGTCGTCGCAGTTTTGCTTCGTACCTGCCGGCTTCTCGCGCGGCTGTCCCACGCACAGGCGCGTCCCGTGATACTATAGGGCCTTAATTACCTATACTATTTTGGGGGGTCTTTATTATAGTTGTACCCCAAACCCTATTCTAATTATTAAGGCCTCTACATTAGGTCGAATCGAGTTTGTGCCCTATGACAGCCAAGTTGGTCAAGCGAAAACAGCGGAGCTTGGCAAGAGAATGCAGTTTTTTTGCATTGGAGCCTTTACTGAACAGCTACACCACTCACCTGTCTGGTGCTTAGTAGGGAATGGGGGAATGGATCCCTATGATAGTCCCTTAAGGTCCCTTATAGTAGTCCCAATAACCCATTCCCCCATTCCCTGCTATGCACCAGACAGTCACAAGCAGGCACCCCGAAGCAGAGCTTAGACCGCAGAATCCGAACATGGCCTCAGAGACCCTAAACCCTAAACCCTAAACCCTAAACCCTAAACCCTAAACCCTAAACCTAAAAACATGGCCTCAGAGAGCGCGCCCGTCCTTCCTGAGAGTCTTACGGCGGAAATCCGAAGAGCTGGAGAAGCCTCGATCCCTAGGGTTTAGGGTTTAGGCCCAGACCCCCGGAAGGATCCAAAAAGTCGATCCCCTAATTTGGGAACCTATACTACTAAGGGGTCCTTTATAGGAACCTCCTTAAGGGATCTACTTTCTAGATCCTCCCGGGGGTCTGGGATTGGGAGTGCTAGGAGAGAGCCAAACCCGAAGGATCCTCGGTACTGATATGGGGGATACTCTCCCAATTTATGATAAACATTCCTAATAGAGAAAGCCTACATTCTACTATATGGGTACATGGGAACGTTTGGGAAAAGCCACTTCCCATGCTGTGCTTCCTACGCGGTTAGATCCGTGATCCCGGAGGGCAGCTTGTCAGCCTCCACCCTAAACCCTAAACCCCAAAGGGTCCTAGGTACTGTTATGGAGGATACTTCCCTAAGCCATAATAACAATTCCTAATGTAGAAACCCTACATTCTACTATATAGATACTTTGGGCCCTTTGGGACCCAGAGAACTCAATTACCCCGTGAATAAGGAATAGACTTTGAATCAGAATCTTAAGGCGCCCATAGTTTGAGGTATATTCCTTAGTTAAGGGGTATTCTGTCTGGTGCTTAGCAGGCAATGGGAGAATGGGTTATAGGGACTACTATAAGGGACCTTAAGGGACTATCATAGGGATCCATTCCCCCATTCCCTACGAAGCACCAGACAGTATTGGGTTCTCTGGGTTTAAGGGTTTAACTTAAATCACTATCTCTTCCTTTTCCAAAGCCAGAGCGGAGGTGCAGCAAAGCGAAGCCGTCAACACAGGCGCTTGGGGCCTCACACAACTGTCTGGTTTAGGGTTTAGGGTTTAGGGTTTCGGGTTTAGGGTTTAGGGTAGGTAGCATTATTAGGGGTACCCCTTAAAGGGTACCCCCTCTGAACCCTACTTTTGGCTCTCTTAAAAGGGACCTTATTGAGAGGGTCTATATCCCCAAGGGTCCCCCTAATCCTAGCTCCCAAGTAACTGTCTGGTGCTTAGTAGGGAATGGCGGAATGGATCCCTATGATAGTCCCTTAAGGTCCCTATAGTAGTCCCTATAACCCATTCCCCCATTCCCTGCTAAGCACCGGACAGACAAGTGTGGTCTCAGAATGATGTTTCCGGCCGGTAGCGTTTGTCAAGATGAGACTCAAGAATACAACTTCGAAGGTTCATTACTATCACTGGAGTGGCAGTGCTGCCGGAGTCGGCAGCAGAGGAAGCAGTAGTATGTGGTAGTAGTGGTGGTAGTCGTCGTCGTCGTAGCCGTAGTGGAGGTAGCAGAGGGAGCAGCAGTAGCAGGAGCAGAAACTGCAGCAAGCGTCGTCTGGACAGCTGTACTGACATTGACACTGCCTCACATGTCTGCAGCTGTGCAGAGTGGACGAAGAATACTAATACCACGAATAGGAAGAATGCTCACTATAGTAATCTTAAAGAATACTGAGATCATTAAGAACAATCAGAAGCATAATCATAGTCCTGGTTTCATAACAGTAGCATGAGTAAGTACTATAGCACTGTAGTGTTGTGAAAAGTTATCACAGTAATGGCACTAATCATCATAAGAAGAACCAGAAAGATAGCATGTATGACAGCATGTTAACAATAATACCAGCAATTACCACGACACTAATACTTAGTGTTAATAGTAATCACATAATGGCAGTAGCAATTTTGTGATTAATGGTACTAAACGGCGTTCCGAGATGGGGGACTTGCAACTTCCGCATGGCTGTGAATTCCCAAGATAACTTAAAGGATCATGGGATTTAGTAAGTAAGGTTATACGTCCCTTAACTTAATTGGGTTATAAGTATAGTTGCCTTAGTTATAACCTACTTACTAAGTCTCTTGATCCTTTAAGAACTCTTGAAAGGACAAACAACCATCAACTGTGCGGCCTGCCTAGACCTTACAATGTGGCACAGCGCCACAGCGCTGCTTCAGACAGAGCTAGTTGTAGGTGAGGGTGCCCTCGATTTCTCGATTTGAAGCACACGTTTTCTCATCCTAAACCCTAAATCCTAGATCCTGAACCTGAAACCCGAAACCCGAAACCCTAAACCCTAACTGCAACCCTTAAAGCCGAAACCCTAAACCAGACTTCCGCATTTGACGGTCTCCTGGAGTGCGAGTTGCTGTTCGCACGGCTGCCCGAAGGGCGCTGCTTAAACCAATGGTTTCTGAAGCGGTGCTGTCGCTGCGCCCTAGGGTTTAGGGTTTAGGGTCTAGGGTTAACAGGGTTTAGGGGTTTAGGGGTTAGAGGGTCTACCCATAGGCCCCAGGGCGGTTTAAGGTTCAGCCAGGTTTGGGGCTGGAGGATTTGGGGTTCGAAAGGGGAGCGTGTAGTTGAAAGTGAAGTACGAACTCAGAGCTGCCCATAGGCCCCATAGTAGTTCCTTTTTGGGGTTACCTTATAGGATTCGATATATGAACCCCAAAAAGGAACTACTTTAAGGCCTATGGGTAGTACACAGACCCCCGGAAGGATCCAAAAAGTAGATCCCCTAATTTGGGAACCTATACTACTAAGGGGTCCTTGAAAGGAACCTCCTTAAGGGATCTACTTTCTAGATCCTCCCGGGGGTCTGGGTAAGGATCTCTTTATAGGAAAACAGTGTAACCATACAAAGGCACTGCATTGTAGGGTCTAGGCAGGATGTTCATTATACAGGTCAGCAAAACAAGTGCAAGCTCGCCATGTTTCAACATGTTCTCGGGATTCGTAGCGTCCTTTCGAGTATGGACCAAGGATCAGGACTCTCGTGGATAAGCAGCATAACGAGGTCTGAATTTGTCGTACTAGTTACTAGCACCCCTTTACAGTTTCAAAGTCCCAATCCACTTGTTAAGGCTCCTCCAATATCTCGTTCAGCATCGGAAGGCACCAGTGCCTCTACACGGCAAACGAGTCTGCAGGCATGGGTGATTACGGACGTGTGTTTTTGTTTTGGTTTTTGGTCACGGCCGTGTTTTTTGCTTTAAGGGGTTTACAGGGTTTTGGGCCAAGGGTTGAGGATTTAATCACGGTTCCGGGGCATCGGGATGAACTAAACCCTAAACCCTAAACCCTAAACCCTAAACCCTAAACCCTAAACCCTACGCTGGGGTTCGCTTCGTGCTTCGCATTGGGTTTACCCCTACTCTGAACCAGGCTCCGAAACCCATGCTGCCAGAAGCACCGTATTAGTCTCTTTCCGATTGGGTATTTCTCTAAAATAGGGTCACTTTTTAGGACCCAACGAAAGTACGGCACCCTTATGAAAAGAACCCAAACAAGGACCCTAATTTAGAGAACTACCCATACTCTAAGCCCTAAACCCTAGACCCCTAAACCCCTAAGCCCTAAACCCATAAACACTACACCGCAAGCTACTGTTTTTTTCCAGAGCTAGCACTTGCTCTTGATCTTTGCCTGGGCCTTTAGGCGCAGGTCCTGAGGCCCAGTGATGTGAAAGAGTTTAAGGTTTTAGGGGTTTAGGGTTTAGGGTTTAGGGTTTAGGGTTTAGGGGTTTAGGGTTTAGGGGTTTAGGGTTTAAAAGGGCTTAGGGTTTAGGGCGTTGGTTGCATTGATGGATGGTTTCTTGGCGTTCTTTTCGTTGGATCTTAGGACTAACCTTTTGGGCATCTATATATGAACTTTTATAAGTAGGCTAAGCTTTTTCACTTTTGGGAGGGGATGATAGAGCATAACACCTGTGACACCAAATTGCCTGGTGCACAAACAAGACTTGGATCGCAAGGCTCACCTTACACCCGAAACCCTAAACCCGAAACCCTAGACCCGAAACCCTGAACCCGAATCCCTAAACCCGAAACTTTTTTTGACCCGAGCCCTCCGAAGGACCTGACAGGGCTCACGCACGAGGATGAGCCGCGAGCTGAGAGGAAGCCCGGTGACTCCAAAGCCATGAAGACCGCGAAACCCGAAACCCGAAACCCGAAATCCTAGACCCTAAACCCGAGACCCTGAACCCTAAACCCAAACCCTCACCCTAAACCCTTAAGCCTAAACCCGAAACGTTTTGAGTCTAGGGTCTCGTCTTCGGGGCTTTGTAGGGTTGAGGGTTTCGAATCTATCGGTCGTGGGTTTTGGTCGCAAGTTTCGCGAAAAAAGCCAGTTACAAGGGGTTTAGGGGGTAGGTTTTAGGGTTTAGGGTTTAGGGTGGCCGTATCAAGTTGCGGCTTGGTCACAGCAACAGCCACTATCGCAATGAGAGCCAGAATTCTAGCGAGAAGCATGGCATAGAAGCAAGCCATCTTTGTTCAAGAACTAGCTAGGGTCACGTCAAGCCGCTTGCATGTTAAAAAGAGCGCAGCATCAGTATCACTTGCGGAAGTGATAGTGGTACTGTGTAGTGTGGCAGCAGCCTCTGTGGGAAGTTGAGTTGGGGTTCGCACCAGAGGCAATCGCAGTAGCCACAGCAGTCGGCAAACAGAACGCTTAAACCTTATATAGGTGCCTTTATAATTAGAATAGGGCTTTGGGTATTTTATACGATAATTATGACAAGGAACTCCGAAACCCTATTCTTAATCATTACGGCTCCTACATTAGCCACAGCAGTCAACAAGCAGATCGCTTAAACCTAGCCCCCAGCCGGTCAACCTTGTGGCTCACAGGGTCCTAGGTACTGTTATGGGGGGATACTTTCCCAAATCATATAATAATAATTCCTCATATACCAGGACCCCCCCAAGTACCCGTTCATAGAGCCCTTATGGTCCTTAATGGTGGGTATTTAGGGTATATTCGACATTCTACTATATAGGTACTTGGGACCCTTCGGGACCGTGGACCTTAACCCTAAACCCCTTAACCCCTTAAAGCCCTAAACCCTTAAAGCCCTAAACCCTAACCCCTAAACCCCTAACCCCTAAACCCCTAAATCCCTAAACCTTATGGAATTTAGAGCTGGAATTCCCGAGGATGGGTTCGGAAAGCCATCAGCGTCTCCACTCCCCCGGGTAACATCCACTCGAGACCTTTAGGGTTTAGGGTTTAGGGCTTTGGGTTTAGGGTTAGGGTTTAGGGTTAGGGTTAAGGGTTTAGGGTTGAGGGTTTAGGGTTTAGGATTGCACACTTGGCGCCCTGAACAGTTGGTTTTTCTGATGAGACCCAGAAAGTCATCGCTGGAGCATTCACACCCATTGCAACCCGCCTCGCTTTGAGGTGGGTGCTGCAAGCAGGCGCGATGCATGATTACTTCAATAACAAGGTATATGGGTAGCCTTCTAAATTAGGGTCCCTTTTGGGGTCCTTTCTATAAGGGTGCTGTACTATGTCGGAGACCTAAAAAGGAACCATAATTTAGAAAACTACCCGCAAAACTGTATGAGTACATGGACCCATAGGGTTCGGCTAGACTTGAAGTCAAAAACAGGCTCGGAATCACAAAACCATGGATGAGTTCAGGGTTTCGGGTCTAGATTTTAATTTCGGGTATAGGGTTTAGGGGTTTAAGTTTCAATTTAGAGTCTAATATAGGGTTCCCAAACCCTAAACCCTACGTTACCTCGCGTTGCAACTCCGAGCTAACTGAGGCGGTGTCGCTCTCAGTTAAGGAACCCTAAACCCTAAACC
>CAJNDV010033470.1:2904-14852 GCA_905221635.1 Symbiodinium sp. CCMP2456 | reverse complement strand
CCTAAACCCTAAACCCTACATGCTCACTCTCCAGCTTCCCACCTCGCTGTAGAGGTCCTCCGGAAGTTGCTGCAAGGCGCGCCACCTCAGAGTCCCAAAAACCCTCACACCTGATTATTATAGGATTCTTAAGGTCCGGGAGGGTGGCTCAAGGGGGGAGGGTCCTAGGGAGCTTTGGGGAACCTAAGGGAGTGCTAAGGACTTTGAAATAATCGTTATAGACTCCTTACAGACTCCTTATATAGCCAGGTAGTCTCCATATCAACCCCAATAACCTACAAGGGTCCCTCCTAAAGCCCTTAGACTCAAAACCTGATTGCCCCCAAAGCCTAAACCCGAAGCCGAAAGCCTAAACCCAAAACATCGGGGCCCTTATCCCCAAACCCCTGAACTCTAAACCCTAGCCCCAAACCCTAAACACTAAACCCCTAAACCCTAAACCCCTAAACCCTAAACCCTAAACCCCTAAACCCCTAAACCCTAAACCCTAAACGCAAAAGCCGCCTTAAAAAAAAAAAAACGAGGCCCCGACATCCTCTGCTCGGCACGAGCCTCGTGGGCCTCAAGAGCTCGTTGAGGGTTTCGGATTGAGGGTTTAGGGCTGCGGGTTTTTAGGGTTTAGGGTTTAGGGTTTAGGGCTGCGGGTTTTTAGGGTTGAGGGTTTAGGGTTTAGGGCTCAGGGTTTCCAGAAGGGTTGAATAGGGTTTAGGGTTTTTTTTTTAATGCAATAGCCCCCTTTCTCTCGCAAGATGTCGAAGGCTCACTCATTGAGTGTGCACTCAAAATAACTACATCGGCTAATCAACCTCCTCGGCCTCAGGCGAAGCTCCACTGTTTCCCTCTACCAGAGTTTAGGGTTTAGGGTCTAGGGTTGTAGAAGGTCTTATGGTGTGAAAAATGGGTTGCTAGGGTCCTCATAAGGGTCCAATTCGCCCGCGTCTGCCGATTTGGGACTTACCAGGTGTCCCAGAAGGTGCTCTGCAAGGGCTCTATAAGGAGGCTAGGAGTAAGGGTTTAGGATTTTCGAAATTCTAGGGCCTACGGTTTGGAGACCATGAAGAGACGAGGCCTTGTACAGGTGCAGCGCCCTCTCGCACAGCGTGTTGAACTCTGCTCGTGCGTCTTCGAAGTCAACCTCACCAGGCGGCGCGTCAAAGCCGAAACCCTAAGCTTTAAACCCGAAACCCTAAGCTTTAGTCCATCCTAGAACCTAACCCTAAAAACCCTTCGCTTCAGTCTGTCCTGAAGCCCAGGTTTTGAAAGAGAGCCCCACTGGGAATCCGGCTTGGTCCTCCGTACTCTCCTCGGCGCACAGCGTCAGGGCTTTCGGGGTTTAGGGTTTAGGGTTAGAGAGCTTGTGGGAACGGGGCTTCAAGGGCTTTACAAGCTCAGGTTGTTTCGTTCATAATTTAGAGCTTAAGGGAGAAGGGCTTGGGATTCACAAGTAGGTTGCCTTTCGAAGTGTGCAGAGGGATCTTGTTCGGAAAATCAAGTTTTCCTTTCAGAAATCGGACACAGGGGCCTCAACATTGAAGACAGACCTTAGGGCAAAGTGAGAGAGAGGGACTCTCCGACTAGAATTACTCAGACCTGCATGTTACTTCCAAAAGGGTTTACGGTTTAGGGTTGAGGGTTGATGGTTTAAGGTTTAGGGTTGCGGGTTTAGGGTTTAGGGACTGAGTGCGAGGCCCTCAACCTCCCTGAACCCGAAGACCGACACGTTCAACCCCAGAACTGGTTCTCAAACTATGTGTCACCCTAACCCCTAACCCTAAGCACAGTGGGATGAACACAGCGCATCATCATAATCTTAATCCTAATTATACAAGCACCACTAAGTCCAACTCTACTGCTAATACTAACACTACTACTAGTATCATTACAACCGAGCACAAGTCTAAATACTCACACAAATACTGACAAAGGTGCAAATGATGATGATAACCAAGATACCTAAACCCTGAACCCTCAACCCTATATCCTAAACCCTAAACCCTAAACCCTGAACCCGAAAGCCTAAAGCTTAAACCCTGAACCCTAAACCCCGAAACCCTAAACCCTGAAGACAACATGGGAGTTTACGAAAATTAGGGGTACCTTATTTGGGGATCCTTATATTCAGGATCCTATTATTTAGGGTGCTATATTAGGGTCCCCTATTTTCAGAAACCCCCACATCGTGAAGAACCTTGAACAGTCGCCTGCGGCTCGCGCGGAGAGAAGACCAGCTCAAGGAGAGCCTTTGGGGCGGGGCGTTGAGGCTTTTGGGGTATGAGGATTTTAGGGTTTAGGGTTTAGGGTTGAGGATTTTAGGGTAGGGTTTAAGGAGGCTTTTGGGGTATTAGAGCTTTAGGGTTTAGGGCTTTAGGGCTATAGGGTCTTAGGGTTTAGGGTTTTCTTTGGGGGTGGGTTTGGGGCTTGGGGGTTTAGGGCTTAAGGTTTAGGATTTTGGGTTTTGGAGTGGCCAAGCCTCAGCACTTGGCTTTTACGGACTTTCTGGCTTTTGGGCGCTAGGTCTTCCAGACTGTTGTCACCAGAAACGAATTTGCTGCTGTCATGACGGCACGATCAGCATTATTACTAGTACAGTATTAATTCATCAATATCATGCAACAGTTACTCCTACTCCTACTCCTGCTCCTCCACCTCCTCCACCTCCTCCTTCTCCTTCTCCTACTACTACTACTGCTACTACTACTACTACTACTACTACTACTACTCCTGCTGCTGCTGCTGCTGCTGCTGCTGCTGCTGCTGCTGCTGCTGCTGCTGGTACTACTACTACTACTCCTCCTCCTCCTGCTGCTGCTGCTGCTGTTGCTGCTGCTGCTGCTGCTAGCATTACCACCATTACCACGAACACAACAACCATCTCCACGCTCCTGCTGCTGCTCCTCACTCCCCATCAAAACTTCCAGCCTTGAACCGATTCTGGTTCTGGAAGAACTCGCGCGTCTCCTTCGTCAGCTCATACCTTGTGAAGGGGTTCAGGGCTTAGGGTTCAGGGCTTTGGGTTTAGGGTTAGGCAACCATTTCTGAGTGGGCAGCGGTATGCTATGAGCAAGCTGCACCTCCGCCCTTAGTGGGTAGTTTGTGCGAGCTCGTGTCGAGCACTGCGACCCATTCAAGCAACGCTCAGCAGCACGAGGTCATATCAATGCAGTAACTTGCTGTTTTCCTCACAGGCAAACCCGCAGCTGCGGCACGTGTCTTGCAAGCGCTGTCGAACTACTTGCAGTACTGAGGGCAGCAGATTTTCCCTCACCGACCTACGCCTACGCAGGTACCTACCTAGCTACTGTCTGCCTACCTATCGAACTGGATAGTGCCTCCATGTCGACAGTACTGTAGCATCCATATTACAGCGCTCAGTCGTCGTCGGGCTGGCGTCCGAAGCACAGCTCCTGGAAGGAGGACTTAAGCACGAAGGGTCTAGGCTAACAAGAGTTTAGCAGGGCTTACAAAGCGGTCTGCAATAGCTTCAAGAATCCGAGAGACTGCTCCTGTGCTGACGTTCCTCGGCGCAGCTGGGCATGTGCTGCTCGGAACTCCTGCCCAAAAAAAGTGGGCACGCGACGGAGAGACCCCTCGCTCGCATCCACGTCGCGAAGCAGAAGCAGAAGCAACTGCGGCGTGTGCCGGGAGCCCGGGAGCCTCTCTCAAACGCACCAGCTGTCCCAGCTCCACCTCGGCGTCTGTCCCGCTTTAGAGCTGAGAGATGCTCGGGAGCTGCTAGGGCCTAGGGCCCTTGCGTTTGCCACGTCTTTGCCTGTGCTACAAACAGCCGGAATCCGTAAAAAAAAGTGCAGCTCCAGCGCTTGATCCCCGCCTGGCTCGAAGGGGTTATCCACGAAGTAGAACTGCCCAGAGTAGCTGGCAGATCGCCATACGGCAGCGGACGCACCGCTCCGAATGGCAATCACACCACCTTTGTACCTCCAGGCACCAATGACTCCTGCAATGTTTAGGGTTTAGGGTTGAAGGTTTAGGGCTGAGGGTTTAGGGTTTAGAGCAGACCAAGACCTCCCCATGGTGCAAACAAGCTGCTCGACCCCGTAGTACCGGAAAAAATCCACCAACCAAGTTCCCAGGCTTTCGTTTGACGATGTTCTGAGAGATGCCAGCTTGGACTTTTCTTTCTCAATGAGCTCTGCGTTCGAAGAGAACCTGCAGTCGGTATCCATGACAGTGTGGCGCGGGTCGCCGCTCAGAATAGCCAGATCTTGCAGTGATGGCAGCACCCTCCTCCTGCAGGCTGACAAGGGATCCAAGCAAACTTCATGATGAATCCTCCTCATCATGTTATTGCCGGTTCATTGGTACGCCCGTAGCCGAGGAACCATACTTTGATGCTACTTGCTGGTCAACTCTACAACGACTTAAAACTACCCATGAGCTCCTAAGCCCTCAACCCTAAACCCTAAACCCTAAACCATACCCCTAAACCCTAAACCCTAAACCAACTACCCGTGAACCTTCAAGCTTGAGTTCACAGCGCGCCCTCCTCTGCAGAAGGTGCACCGCCATGAGGGTGAGGGCAAACGAAGACAGGGTTCCTACGAGGTTTAGGGTTCAGGGTTTACGGGTTTAGGGTTTAGGGACGCTTGCAGCACACCTACCCCGAACCCAGAAGCCTGATGGCCCCCATAAACCCGAAACCCCAAAGCTTAAACCCCCCGTCAACCCTAAACCCTAAACCCTAAACCCCTAAAAAAAAGTGCCTTGGCTTCTATCGTTGATCCCGCGCTCAGAAGCCCAGGTCTTGATGACAACAAGCCTTGGGCGATGCGAGGATTTCGAATTTAGGGTTTAGGGTTCAGGGTTTACTTTGGGGGTTTAGGGTCTCGGGATCCCGCTGATCTGTTAGAAAACCTGGTCTCCTTTATTTCCCGGAGGGGGCCAAACAAGCTCTAACCCCCCAAACCCCCCAAAACTCTAGACTCAAGGCTCGAAGAGGATGCTTTTCTACCCTAAGCCAAGAACCCTCTACACTTTACCCGAAGCCTTCAACCCTAAACCCAAGGGCCAGGGGGCAACTGTCGCAGCAGTGGCTCCGCAAGCAGGTATGCACTCACCAGCCTGGCAAGAGAGCTGAGGCTGCCAAACAAAAAGGGGCTTAGGGTTTAGGGTTTAGGGGTTACGGTTTAGGGTTTAGGGTTTAGGGTTTAGGGTTTAGGGTTTAGTGCTCGATAAGGTGGGTTCTATTTGGTTTCTATCAGACTTCCATAACGGGCTCTATGTTTCTTTAGAAGGGGCTTTGTAAGGCGGGTTCTGTTTGATTTCTGTCAGACTTCCATAACGGGTTCTATGAGGCTTTAGGCTTTAGGGATTTAGTGGCAGGGCTCCGAGTCCACTCGCCAGCCGCAGGATGGTAAGTTCCCGGAAAGATTACCACAGAGCCCTAGGGTTCAGGGTTTCAGGGTGCAGGGTCTTAGGCTTAGGCTCTAGAGTTCGGAGTTTCGGAATCAGACTCTCCAAATATCGTCAGACATGAAAAAGGGTTTAGTGTTTAGGGTTTAGGGTTTAGGGTCTTCTCCCCAAACGAACAAGAGCCATTACCTTGTAATCTCTCTTTCGCCTTTGGGCTCTCGACTGCTCCAGTTGCCCCTTGACTACGAGTGATGCCAGAGCTAACCATACATTCATCCCAGCGCCGTGGTTCCAGTCAACGCCCAAGGCTACTTTCAGTTTTGTCCACTGTGGCTCTCGGGTTTAGGGATTCGGGGCTTTCCGTTTCCCGTGGTTTCCGACATGGGCACCTTGAGTTCTCCACCGCCAGCAGGTTGTTCACAGTAATGTCGAAGCAAGGCAGCGCCTGGAACGAAAAGAAGAACAGGGGCCTAAGCTTTGCGGGGTGGATCTAGGGGCAGGTTTTTTTTGAGCTTGGGGTGCTTAACTCTCGACCCGACGCCGATGCGCAGAGAGGTCGGAACCTCCTGGGAAGCCGCCCGGCTTGGCATCCAACGAAGCAGCGGCACTTTGGCCGCAAGTCGGTTCTCGGGCTTGTCTCCCGAAAACCTGATCAGCCAAGAGGGTTCTTATGCCTTTCAAGGTGTGTGGTTCAGGATGTGGTTTTGGGGTTCTGGATTTTGGGTGTAGGGTTCCGGGTGATCATGGAGGTGCGGACACCGTGTTACTACCAGACTTGCACCAGGGAACGCATAGATAATGGATGCCACACGGTGAAGAGCTTGCTTTGTCTCCGTGCGGCCAGTATGAAGTCCAGGCACCTGAAGCAGATCGACAAACTTGCCAGTAATTGCGCACTGATAACCAGATCAACCGTAATCGTAATAATGGCTAAAGCACTGACCGTAGTCCTAACAATAACAGTAGTGATTCTAGCATGAATCGGTCATGGTGAAGATCGAAACATCATTACATCAGCAAGACTGATAGTTTGCCAAATCCCTGGCAACAACAAGCACGCGCAGAGGTTGCTGCATTGGCCTTCAAGCTGAGGTCGACATCCCGACCAGGCAGCCAAAGACCTGTTGCTGGACTGTAGTATGCATGACACTCTGACACTCATCAGGATGGCACGTAGATGCACGAAGCCTGTAGCAGCTGAACCGAATGTCACAAGGTCGGAACCAGGAATCTCAACCTGCAGACAGCGACTTTGAAATCAAGTTGCAGTACAGCATTGACAAAAGGACTCTATTGGAAAGGCCTGTACACGACGTCGAAGTTCCTGCACCATCTCATCACGGAGCGCCTCTTGCTCCTGCGAAAAGAAGACGCATCCGAAAGAAGCGGCGCGTCAGCTTGCGCTCTTGGCCCTGGCCTTTGCTGGCAACAGCCCGGTGGCCAGGTTCTCCACCTGGGAGTTTCCGAAAATAGGGGGCCCTAATATAGTACCCTAAATAGTAGGATATAGTACCCTAAATAGTAGGATCCTTGTTACAAGGATCCCAAAATAAGGTACCCCTTGTTTTCGGAAGCTCTCTATGGCATGCTTCTAAAGCCCCGGCTCCTTGGGGTACCCTAAATAATAGGTGCCGTATTATAATAAGGACCCAAAAAGGGACCATAATGGTGACAACCCTAAACCCTAAACCCTAAACCCTAAACCCTAAACCCAAAAAGGGACCATAATGTTGACAACCCTAAACCCTAGACCCTAAACCCTAAACCCTAAACCCAAAAGGGGACCATAATTTTGACAACCACCCACCTGCTCCGTCAGCTGCCTGCGGCCATGAGCTCGGCCTGCCGCCTGGCGGCGCGGAGGAGGGCCTGGCCAGTCCGGGAGCCCTGGGGTTTAGGGTTTAGGGTTTAGGGTTTAGGGTTTAGGGTTTAGGGTTTAGGGTTTAGGGTTTAGGGGGAGGAATAGGGGAAGGAAAAGAGCGAGAGACTGAGAGGAGAGGAGAGGAGAGGAGGAGAGAGAGAGAGCCCTCCAACTACAAACAGTCGCAGGTGCTTTCAGGGTTTGGGGGTTTGGGGGTTTAGGGTTTATGGTTTAGGGTGGCAGGAACCTCGACCGACCCTACGACAGCCTTCCTCGGCCTCAGCTCGTTGAGATACGCGGTGATCAGAGCGCGGCGGCACCTTGCTGTTGTTGCTGCTCGAACGCCATCAATTCTAATTTCCTTGTACGATAATTAATGTCGAACTCTCGGCACATGCAGGGGCAAGGTGCTCAAAAGTGGGCAGTGGCTTCCTTCCGGGTAGGGTCGGGGATGCTTCCGTGAAGCTGCAGCATCTTCAGCTTTATGATCGACAAAAACCCCTAAACTCTAAACCCCCTAAATCCCTAAACTCCGTAAACTCCCTAAACCCTAAACCCTAAACCCTAGATGAGTAGGCCAAGCACCCATGCCAAGCCAGGAGCTGACGATGACGCCCTGCCGACCTCCATCAGGGGCTCTCGCAAGACGGAGCAGATGTGCAGGGCTTCTGTGGGACTTCTGCCTTGCTTCTGCCTTATAGGGCTTTAGGGGTTTAGGGTTTAGGGTTTAGGGTTTTTTGTGTCTTTGAAGAGTTTGACAGGATTTTAGAGATTGGGATTTGGGGTTTACGGTTTAAGGCTTTAGGTTCTTTGCGGGGGTCTGGACCCTAGGGTTGGAATTACGTCTGGGGCTCAGGGGCAAGTTTGGGGGTGAAGAATCATTTTTTTGGAGTTTAAGATTCAGGCTTACTATTCTTAATCTGCCTACCCTACAACTATCATCAGGATTCTTCCTCCCATTACTCTACTGCATTACGATTCTATTTCTGTTACCTAAACCCTATACAATTTCTATAAACCCTAAACCCTAACCCTAAACCCTAAACCCTCGGGTTTGGGATCCTAAACCCTATACAACTTCTATAAACCCTACACCCTAAACCCTAAACCCAAAACCCTAAACCCTCGGGCTTGGGATCCTGATTTCAAGCTCTCAGAAGACCGGACCTCCCAGGTCCGCAGGCGGAGGCCCGTGAAGGCAACTCTGGGACACCGCATCGCGGCTCCATGCTCGGATGCTCCGTCTTCGGGTTCAGGGTGTAGGGTGTAGGGTTTAGGATTTAGGGTTTAGGGTTTAGGGTCTAGGGGGGGGTTAACGTTAGGTGTTCAGAGTTTAGGGCCTAGGTCTTATGAGTTATGGTTCCGGGTTAAGGTCTAGTGACTAATGGCTTGCAAAGTAGGGCTTCCGAGCAGTCTCTGGCTGTCCTTGCTTTGTTTTTGACTTCCTGAACCCGCATTTCTGCTGCCCGACACGCAGGTCTCTGCAATGCAAAACCGATTTCTGGTTTCGTGGAGCTCTTGCCTACACTGGATACAGCTGGGCCGATGGAAAGTCGCAGCCAGCGCCAGACAGACTGACTGCTTCGAAAACAAGCGCAAACAGCTAGGCACCTGACGGAGCATTCTGTTTCTTGATCTGCTTTGCCTTCGCCTGCCCACTTAGTTGCGTCAAGCCTGTTTGCTCGAGCTGCTTCTTTTGCTAGTCGCACCGCTCCAAGCTGCTAACCACCCTGTGCAACAGCCTTCTTCTTCGTCTGCGCGAGGCCTCTCAACGGCAGGACCCTGAAGCACGGAGACCTGTCACACGAGAAGCAAAGCCACAAACAGCTCCAACAACTTAGAGCTTGGGATGCTGCGAAGGGTCTAGGGTTTAGGTCAAGTCTTGGTATGTCCGCAGCCCTTGCCTCAAGAAGGTAGCCATGGATCTTGACAAGTCCTGCCCGCCAGGGGCGGATTCGAGACATCACGCGTCCAAAAAAAGAGTAGCCTCGTCAGGCCATGGCCCCTAGCCGCTCCATCGTCGGCTCATGGCACGAGTACACAGAAGTGACACATTGCTGCCGGTGCAACGAGTGCAAGTCAACGTGTGATTCTGCACAATGCTGCATGGCACTACAACCTACTAAATCACTGTGCAATGGATGACCGTGCAACCTGGTTACAGATGGGTCTTTGTTGAAAGAGCACTCGACTCTTCAGAAGATGCGGAAGTACGTGTCACTGCAACGTTAGGCACAGTCATGGTGGCCCTACACCCTCAACCATAAACCCTGGAAGCCCTAAACCCGAAAGCACCCGTCATGTCCGGCTTTTCATCCTGGCCGAGCAACTCGATTCTTCAAGTTGGCAGCATACGTGCTGGAGCCGTCATGCAATGATTGCCTTGGCTCGCTGAAGGCTGCAATGATACGATCAATGAGCTGAAGAATAGTAGCTCTGTGAACCATATGATCCGGGAGAGGGGGGGTGCAGCCAAGATGCGCAGACTTTATGCGCGCAGGTCTCGGTGGAGATACATGTCTGGCGCGATGTGCTTCTGGTGGAGGTGGCGATGCTGCATTGGGGGGACTTGAGACCTCGCCAAATATGTAACTCAAATCCTCGTTCACGGCGACGAATCTCGATCTCGACCTTTCATGGCACACGACAGAATGCTCTTCCAGACTGACACCTTCGAGAGCAGAGGCATCCTGCGACTTCTTGGAGATCGGAGCCGTGGGCCGGCGGGAATCCTTCGGAAGACTCCTCGGCTCCCACGGGAGGCCCATGCTCGGGCCTTCTTCCGCCGTCTCGGCCTCGGCCTCGGCCTCGGCCTCGGCCTCCGTCGCTTCAAGCTCGCCGCCTCTCTCCTCCTCGACCTCCGCTCTCTCCCGGATCCGACCGAGCAGTGCAGAGTCGAGGGCCTCGGCCTTTGCCAAAGCCAACTTCTGCTGTGCGTCCTCGAGCCGCGCTTCACTGGAGCGCAGTTGGCCAAGGCTCGTGGAGCTGGAAATCACTTTTTCCGTGCTGGCACGGAGGTGCGCCCTCTGTGCCATGATCCGCTGTGCATGCTGGTCACCCAAGTGCGCCTTGAGCAGAGCATCCAGCTCTTCCCTGCTCAGCTTCCTCAGCAAGGACTTTGCAACGAAGTCGCGGAGCACCTCCGAGGCCAGGAGTCGGAGCTCCTCATCCGACAAGTCGGATTTTCCCGGAGCCGAGCCCACGGAAAGGGCCGTGGCAGTGGCCGTGGCAGTGGTGGTAGATGGGCTGGTAAACGCCCAAGATGTTGATTGGCTGGGCTGTGTGTGTAGTCGTTGCATCGACTTGGAAGATGGAAGGGTGTGAAGGGTGTGGCGGGTGCATCCTTTAAACTTGGCTGCATCAGCACTGGACAGCAGTGGTGGGTAAATCTGCTGCCGAACCACAGTCGGTGGTGCAGTGGGAGACACAGCCCTCTGCGACGCTAGCCGCATGGCAGGTGGTGACTGGCATCGCATCATCATTGCATCGGCAGGAGCCGTTCTTTGTTCCTGGCGCCGACAACCAAATTCAAGAGAAAGTAAACTGAGTATAAGTAGCAACCCTGGGAGCAACAACACAAAAGTGTTTCCATGCCTCCACATTGCGCCAGTGGCACCTTGGCAGCAGTTCCACAAGCAAACAAGAGCCAGGCAACGTGCCAAAGGCCCTCACAATCCACTGAGGACACCACGTGGGTGAGACGTAGGCCCGTGATGCTCCCGGAGACCTGGGCACGTGTCACTCGCACATTGAAAAGGTGAGCTCGTGTCGCCCAAGGTTTCAGCTGCTGTCCTGAAGGAGGGTTCCAAAGCGGAGCCCAAGCAAAACCTCAAGGACAAGCATGCCAGACTACGGCAGTAATCAATGTCTCAAACGAATTTAGATGTCGACAATCATCTAGTTTTAAACGGTCACTGCTGGCATTCAGCATCGAGGCTTCCAAACCTGCAACTCTGTCACTCTTTTCCAATCACGCACTACACGTGCTGCCGGGGGACCGCGTGGCACAGCATGCGGCGTGGGCACAAGCTGTCCAGCAGGTGGTGCCCACGGGCTTGGAACAAACCTCCACGCGAAGCACGAAACTTTGAAATCCTAAACCCTAGACCCCAAAGGCACTAAACCCTAAACGCCATACCCTAAACCGTAAACCCTCTTGATGTTGGGCACCTTGTCTGGTCGGCGGCCGCCAGATTACCTGCACGACGCCATCGTTGAGAACAGTATACATTTTCCGATTAAGACTATAGTTCTGGGGTTTGGGGTTTAGGGTTTAGGGTATTTGGGTTTAGGGCTTAGAATTTAGGCATTACCCCCCCGCCTGTGCATTTGTACTGGCCATCACGACATTACGTATTTCGTACTTCACGGACGCCATGTTCGATAGTAAAAACACTAAGAATCACTGGAACAACAAACCCGTAGCATCCTGAACTCCAGGCTAAACCTCCTAAGCCCCCTAAACCCTGAACCCGTAAAATCCTCAACTCCAGAGTAAACGCCCCTAAGCCCCAACCGCCAAACCCTGAACCGCCAAACCCTACGTAACCCTTACAGAAACCGAGGAACCCCTGAAAGGAACCCTTGAAAGAACCCTTTTAGGGAACCCTAAACCCTAAACCCTAAACCCCTAACCCCTGAACCCCTAAACCCCCCAAACCCTAAACCCTAAACCCTAAACCCCTAATCCCTAAAAACCTAAACCCTAAACCCCAAA
>CAJNDV010033468.1:0-15144 GCA_905221635.1 Symbiodinium sp. CCMP2456 | reverse complement strand
AGGATCACGGGGCCGAACTCCTGGAAGTTCTGGCCGCCCTTCTCGTAGACGCAGCCCACGCAGGCGTTCTTGTCCGTCACGAGCTTGAAGACCTTGGCCTTCGTGATGATCCGCGCCAGGTCCGTCTTCTCAGCAACCTCCCCGAGCATCGGGCAAAAAAGGAAATCGAGTTGCAGAACTCCCAGTTTGACATCCATCCCGTCTACGTCCACGCAGAAGGCGGTAGTCTTTTGATGCTACGCGGGGCTTATTGGGAGACCTGCTGCTCATGCTGCGCTCAATCTGTTGTCAGACTGCACAGCAAAGCCTTCTCCAGCATCTGGATCAGGGCGTAAGTAATGGTCATGCCTTTGCTGATGTCTGCAGGCTACATGGCCCTCAGACGTATATGTTGAAGACAAGCTGGCAAGGTGTAGTATAGCACAGGCATGCATTCAGGTAGCGCAAGAACTGGTGAAGAGGTAGACAGAAAGCGATGGGTGCAATGACATATTGGGCTCAAGGCTAGCACCTAAAAAGGAGCAGAGCAAGTCCCGCAAATGCTCAGCGTGGCGACTCAATACCATCGTCATGATTGTTAAGCTTCCCTTTTGCACTGTGGCCGCTCGTAGTTCTGGGTATGGCCAATCTACAGGTACGACTACTGCTGCCACTGATACGCATCAGGCTACCCGGTGCATCTTCTGATGATGACGACTATGCCGACTATGGCAGTAAAGACGGTGGGGTAAGATGCTGCCGCTGCTGTCGATTGCAATGGTCGATGAAGGTGACGATGATGTTCTGGTTCTTGAAATGATCAGCTGCCGTTCTCATATATGTTACAGGTACACAGTCAAACATCTTTTTGGCGGATGCATGGAAGTGAAAAGCGGTCGCAACCACACTGAGGTGAGGCCTAGGGTGGGGAATCCGTACTATGCAAGCTCCGCACTGGGTTTTTTGCGCTTAAAACCTTCAGATTGACCGGAAATGAGAGTGCACCCAATGCCAAACAACTCTATAGTGCTGACCCATGATGACTGGCAAGGACAACCATTGTAAACAGTCGAACCCTGGCTGTGCGGTACCGCCATCATCTTCCGAGTTTGCACCCGGACTCCTTACTCACGAACCTTGAGCCTGCGCCCATGGCCCCGAACCCGCAATGAAAGCGCTAAAGTCCTTTTGCAACCTGCAAGCCTCCGGAAACATGCGAAAACTGCTAGCAGCAAACTTCTGAAGAGAATGCCTCAAGCTGCTGACGCCATAAGAAAGGTAACGTAACACACAACTACAGATACACATACTATGCGTACACATACATACATACATACATGCATGCATGCACATGTATGAATGCACGTGCACGTAGGTAGGTCATTAGGTATGTATGTATGTGTGTATACATCTCATCTTGGAGGGGGGGAAGCATATGCTTGCATAGTATTCTCTGAGGCCTATATGGACCCCCCAAAAGGGTCCCGAAGCAGAGAGCCGCCAGGGAGCCCGGGAAGCGCTCCTTCCCTCGGTGCGTGCGTGGCTGCGAATGGCCACCCAGGCGGGCGACCAGGGACCTTGGGCCCGTCTCGGATGGCGTGGGGTCGAGGGCTTGGAAATTTTGATGACGGTTTTTGGGTTTGGTGCCAGTCTTGGGCTGGCATGCTCGCCTCAGACGTAGCTGTCACTATCGCCGTTGCTTTGCCTCATGGTGTTTCCTGTAAACCTCCCAACACAAGCACCCCATATGTGACTGGGTTCTGGATCCACTTGATGTTGGCAGACATGAGATCTGAGCATGCCAACATTGCCACTCAAACTCTACATCAGGGCTCAGGGATAACTATGCCGGACTTGTTCTAACGCCCCCAAAAACGCGGAACCCTAACCATAGACTGCCCTAGGACCGCATGCAGTCTTCCCTAAACCCTGAACCTCTTCGAGTTGTAGCTTACCCTAGGCCCTTATCCTGAAGACATGAGGAGCTCCTAAATCTGCCTTTAGTGAGTGCACAGTTTTTCCCGAAGGTGGCAGCCACGTGCTTATGCAGGCACATGAGTGCATTAGTCAATTCACGGACAATCCGCCATTTCAGGCCCAAACCTCTCCAACCCGTAGACCTAAACCCCTGAACTCCAAAACCCGCAGGCCCTGAACACCTAAACCCAAAATTCCGCTCAGGCCCTGCACAGATCAAGGTTGAACTTGTCCACCAGCCAATCCTGAGCAGAAAGAGCAGAGGTGGAAGCTTGCAGTGGTACTGGGCGGTGAAGCTTTGGGGTCCAAGGATTACGGTGCAAGGGTTTGGATCACGTATGCTTGTTGCTTCTAGCTCTCACGTAATTCTGGTTCTTGTTCAAGTCACTGCCTGTTGCAGTGTCCTCCCCCGGCTGATGTGAGCTGCGAGTCATATGCCATGCGATTATCCCCAGCACCAGAGAAGGTGGTAGCAAAACCCCAGAGACAACCTAGAGCCAGAAGGGCTTCCTACATTCATATTATGTTAATTTTCATGTACCTGCACATGTACCATACAAATATGCATGTACGTATACATACACATGTGCATATACAGAAACATATACAGATTCAGAGGCAAAACATGTGCATGTACTCACATATACACACACACACATATATATATATATAGACATATACATATATATATATATATATGCATGTATTGAAGCCGCTACCACCTACCTCGCACAAGGAATCGAGTGGCCCAACGTCAAGGCCCGAGATTCCAGAAGGGTTTAGGAGTTTAGGACCAGTCTTCAGAAAAGCGGCCACGTCATCGGCGCTGTTGACGCACAGAAGCCTTGTTCGAAGGGAGTGACGGAACCAAGCAAGCTTTCCTCGAACAAGAGTCTAGGAGTCTAGGGTGTTCGACCTGCAGGATTTTGCTAGCTCGCCCTCCAGCCTCAATCCTACTCAACAGAGAACCGGCGCCAATCCTAAAGCCAACCCCCAATCCTACGATGACAACCTTGCATCTCCAACAAATTCGAGCGAGAACGCATGAAGTCAATGCATCCTGAAACCGTTCTCGAAGCTAAGACCCAAACAAACCGCAGATCAAGAAACCCTAGGCCCTGAAAAATACAGCACCAGCGGCTTTGCTAGCTCGGGCTTCTTGGCGCCACCCTTCAAAGTGTCCTCCAAAGAACGGATGTGCACGGGGTTTTGGGGCCGAGGGCTTGAGCAGGACATGCTTAGCGACTAGGGTTCAGGATTTAAGTGTAGGGCTCGAAGCTTTTATGAGCACCTGCCGGCGTCTGTGACGTTTCGCAGGAATCACCGTACGAATTCCGGGGAACAGAAAAAGCCTGAAGAACTAGAATAGGGCCTGGCTTTAGGGCATAGGGCTCATGACACAAAATGGCACTAACATTCAGACACCCACGTTAATTTCGAATCCTCTGCCTAGTTCAAACATCATCATTGAACTTGGACCTGAAATGAGTCTCGGGCCAAGATGCCGTTGAGCCTTCGGCTTAAACGGACGGGAACCTCAAACCCCACCCAGCGAACTCTGCATCTTAAACACTCTTGGAGCCACAACGTTGGAGCATTATTCCTGGACCCTCTGGTCGTCTTAGACGCTCAGGCATACCGTCGAAAGTCTGCAGACTGGTAATACCTGTCTGCAAACTTCACATGCTGAGCACTACGTCTCAAGTCCTGATAAGTTAATAACGGACCTGAATCAGTAGACTAAAGCTTTCGGAGTATGTTACAATATGTATATAGATATAGATAGATAGTGCGATAGATATATATACACATATAGGCTGGACATGGACTTCTGAGGTACTACTCCTGACCTCCCATTCAACATTCCCAGGCCCCAGAGCTACCTGGGTGAAGATCTCCGCATTGTCGGGGATTCCCTTGGCTTTCTGGGTCTTCGTGCCTCCGAGTTCAGGCCATTTCTGGCAAACAGGGCTCTTGGCGAAGCAATGCCACAATCCTAAACCATCTCGAAATCCGGACAATCAACGTTGAACCCGAAGCGCTTAAGTCTAAATCGCATGCTAGGCTGACGGAGGTTCGGGATGCGCCAAGCAATCCCGATTTTCTTCTTGACTACATCCAATGAAGGCTTCTAGAGGGTTTCACAAGGGCTTGTAGGTTTGATAGGGCGATTAAAAGGGCACATGGGGTTACTCTTGGGAGCAGCTCTTCCTATCGGGCTGATGTACTAGAAAACCCCCAGAGAGATTGTAAGGCTGAACAACCATCTTGGAGTGCGAGGGCTGTGGAGAGTTCAGGGGCCTCCAAAGACCTCGTAGTCACGCATCTAGTGCTGTCGCTATTTCACTGTCATCGTCCCGATACCCACAGTGCCGGGTTGTGTCGCTAGTGGCTCTTTGCTCCAGAGTCAGAAGCAAGTAAGTGTTGATTGCTTTCCGTAACGACTGGCCATGCTACTCAGCTACTTCTTACTAGTACAGTACCGTGACTAAGCCTGCGACTGTCAGCATGAAGATAGTATCCGAGCCGCTGCAAATCTTACAATATCCAGCAGACGGAATCAGCCATAACAGTGCAGGACTGAAATGCTGCGACTGCAACAAAAACTGCAGAACCTCAAACAGCCAAAAGCCTGCACCTAAGATCTGCAAACCCAGTACGGCCAAAACGCCCCACAATCTAACCCCAAGGTCAGAGATCCCAACACCCTAATCTCAGAAAGGAGCCCGCAAGACCTACCTGCACCGTTGATGCCGGAGGTGGCTTTGGTGCTGTTGCCGCCGCAAAACGACGACTTGTCCTTAAAGCTGCAGGATTAAGGGCTTTCGGTTAAACCCAGGGAGTAGAAGCTTTACGTGTGGGCCGGCGCGCCACAGCCCAAAGCTTCAGCTCAGTCCTACCGGATGCCGGGAACGTGCAGTGACGACTGCGATGATATGATGATGTTGATGATGGTGATGAGAATGAGGATGAGGATGAGGAGGAGGAGGGCGAGGAGCAAAATGAGGAGGAGGAGAAGGATTAGGACGAGGATGGGGATGAGGAGGACGATGATGATGATGATGATGATGATGATGATGGTGATGGTGATGGAGATGGTGATGGTGTTGGTGATGGAGATGGTGATGGTGTTGGTGATGGTGATGGTGATGGTGACGAATGTGCTGATACTGCTGATGGTGGTGGTGGTGGTGGTGACAATGATGGTATGGCGACAGTAGTGTTGATGAAGATGAGGATGAGAACATCTTCCGGCTGCTCTGCTTATTAGTAATTAGCTTCAGCGGTTCATCATCCCCACAGTCAACATTGCTATTCCTCCAACTGAACTTTCGCCAAGTCTTGACGTCACACTGGATTGGACGTAGGAGCACACTGACATTATCTTACAGAGCCTCGACCCGGAGGATACAAGTTCTCTGGTGTTTGGTGAAAGGTCAGGGCACATGGACCACATGGAGGTATGCCGACTGACAAGAATTGGAGCAGCATTCAGCCGCCAGGTTCACCGAGCTTGCAGCCGCTTCAAGGCTGCTCTTGCCGCTGAGGGCTTGAGGTTTTGGGTTTAGGGTTCTGGAGGCTTAGGTTTTAGAGGTTTGGGGTTTAGGGTTTTGGAGGCTTAGGCTTTAGAGGTTTTTGGGTTTAGGGTTCTGGAGGTTTAGGTTTTTGAGGTTTTGGGTTTGATTTAGGGTTATCCCACATGGGTTCAGGGTTATCCTACAGCTTTCGCATCATGAGGCTACCTCTGCCACCTACCCAACCCCCAACAGGCTCTTTTCAGCTATCTCCGGCAGAGATTCGAATTGTCGCAGCGTCCGGCGAATATAACGCCAAAAGCGAACACAACGCCAAGTGCGAGAACATGGTAGAACAGTGAGAGAAGCAGATCGCATGTAGCCCCATCCACAGACAGCCGCGCGACTGTGCCATGCACCGAAATAGTAGCAAGGATCCACAGTCAACCCAAGCGGTAGCGTCGAAGAAACCTCCACTGGGCAGCGGGGCTGCATGCGCGATACTGCAGCACGGCCTGGTGAAACATGCGTTTGGCAGCGGAGTTGACAACGTTGCAGAAAGTCATGATTTAGCATTGAATGCGTCGACACACTCTTCATGGTAAACCGCTGCTCATGATAAACATAGCACTTCAGAGGACCGAATATCTGCATCCTTCGTCTGCAGATCTGCGATTTCACTTTGCGATGGCGACCGAACATAATCGCCATGACCAGCAACGCCCTCCCCTATTGAAGAAAAGAAAAAGCCTCGCGTGGGCAAGGACAGGACGGCCCCAGCTTTCGGCTGACACTCGTCGGCCTCCCTCGAGCTGCGGTGAACAAACGAAACCGGCATTGTCAGAGTTCTAACGTTTACGGCATAGGGCCTTAGAGAGTAAGGCTTGCTGTGATTTGACTATTCGAAAGCACACGCTCACACACACCAGCTCAACGCGGAGAGCAAGCCAATGCATGGTAGATCTCTTAGGGATCTTCGCCCACATCTCTGCTAATAGACAGAGATGCGACTGAAAATATCGGCGAAACTTTAGAAGTCAACAGGTTTTTTCTACTCAATCGACCGGATGCTGAGGGCGCATCAAGCATTCACTCTCGCTGTGTCAGGGAAGAGCTCGCGGAACCTGCGGAGCATGGCGTCCCGCCTCTCCTTGGTTGGTATATACGTCTCGCAGCTGCTCGCCTAATGTAGGGGCCTTAATAATCAGAACTAGAGTAGGGTTTTGGGGTCCTTTATCGTATAGTTCTAAAAAGGACCACCAAACTAGTATTGGTAATTCTTAAGGCCCCTATATCATAGTACCTATATGTACCTATAGAAGCCAACTTTATTCTCACCAAGCATCTGCAGGAAGCTTGGCCAGACCTTCGCCTCCTTCGCATGAGTCATGGCCAGCTGGCACTGACGACGGAGTCTCGCCGATCTCGTCTGCCTCACCTCGCGCATCCTCTTCCGCAACCGCTGTAAGATGAGCACTACCGTCGTCAGCAGTCAGAAACAAGATGATCTCGATGGTTTCCTGGAAGTGAACCTTGCACTCCTGGAAATCCGACCTGGCACATGAAATCATGCTGATGGATGGACTCACTGAGGGGCTCGTCACAGACTCTTGAAGTTCCGCCAGGTCGGCTGCACTGGGTTCGGATCCTGTTGTGCTCTGCGGTGGCAAGGCCGGTGGCGTAGCACTCATGCGACGACGAGGCGACTTGGAAGCCGGAGGCGGCGTTGAAGGCTTCTGCGGCACGAGTGCGGCCATCCCGGGTCTGGAGAAAGGCAAAGGCTATATCCCGCAAAAGTGTCGCAACACTAAACCCTATAAACCCTAACTGAGGCAGCTCAACTTGAGCCGCCTTTGTCGGCGTTGGGCCGAAGCGTCGGATGCCGCAGATGTTCTTAACCACAAGAAGCCGCCCAGAGGTCACCCGCACCCTGTGCGCCCTGCATCCTAATCCTACACTACGTGCAATTTTATGGCTCCGCAGAACCAGGTGCATCTTTCTGTGCAATAACGACGAACATGGTCGAACACCCTATTCCCAGAACGATCTGCGTCCTCGTGCCGACACCCTAAACCCGAGTCCAAAGTGCATGCAGAACCTGCTAAAAGCCACAGGGTCAGTGTAGCCCGGAATCCCAGTCCCAACCCAGCACCGAACCAACAATGCCTCCAAGCAATCATTTTCGTAGGGGGTCACGGAGATTCGCAAGTAGGTGTTTTTTTGAGGACGAAATCCCCAATCAGGGCATGCTTGAAGAGGAGGGGACTGAGTCAAGGTATACGCGCCTTACTTGGGCCATGAACAGTTTTCATATTAACTTTAGCACGATAATAAGTACTGTTATACTCACCTTGCTAGAGACATGAGATTTTTTGACGATACTCACCGACAACACTTGCTAAGTCCCCCGAACCCCGAAGCCTAAAGATTGGGTACTGCCCCCGAGTTGTAGGTACATATTTCACCTAACCCTAAACCCTAAACCCTTAACTGCTACAGAGTGGGGGCAGTATGCCCTAAACCATGGGAGTTTCCGAAAATAGGGGGTACCTTTATTTGGGGTCCTTATGATAAGGCTCCTACTTTTTAGGGTACTGTATTAGGGTCCCCTATTTTCGGAAATCCCCATATCAGGGCAACTTGGTAGTCAGAGCTTGATGTCTAGTCGCCTTGTAAGACTGAAATATGTAGTAAACTCTTCGACAAAAGGCTCTTGCCCTATCCTGTACAGTTCTTCCATACCCTTGCGGCTCAGGCCGTGGCCAGGAGGACGACGCGTCCTCCGTGCTCCACGACCGTATTGGCCGCGGACATTCCTCTCGCGACGGCAGGCGGCACAGGGGCAGCTGGTTAGCGTCATGGCTCGAACCTTAAACGCGAGGCCCTAAACGTTAAACCTTATTTAACCTTGAACCACTTAGCCCTATACCAAATTGTACTAAAATTTGCACTTCGAAGGCAGAGATCTCAAACTTTCAACCTGTTGGAACCTCGACATTTAACCCTGGAACCCTAGAACCCCTGAGCAGATGGGGCTCTCAAGAACTAGGGCGCAGGGCTTAAAGCTTTGTGTTTAGGTGGTTGGAGCGTTGTGGGGTTTAGGCGTCATTTTGGGACATGGAAGGTTTGACTAACTCGTGGTACCGTTCCCTTAGTTTGCCAAATCTTTCTTTGACATTCCATCCTCCAAAACAGCAGTCTAAGTATTCAGGCTTTCACTAACTCGTGGTACTGTTCCCTTAGTTTGCCAAATCTTTCTTTGACATTCCATCCTCCGAAACACAATACCGTCGCAACAGTAAGGAACTCAAGAGAGGCCTGTTCAGGGTGCATGGGATGTCGCGTCTTGGGTTTTAGCAGTACGAGGCTTCAGGCTGCGTTGGGGTTGGTTGGGTCAGAGCCCTGGCTGCTGGAAACCTGCTTGGGAAGTCTCAACCAGGACCCCGCATCTCGAAGGACATGAACTTAGGACCTGGTCCATCACAGGTCCCGGCCCTAGCGGCCCAAGACATAGAAGTGCTTGGACCCATGCCTTGAACCGTAAGGCCGTACGGCTTCTATCCCCAAATCTAGAGCCCGGCTCACCCCGACTGAGCCCAGCAACCGGGAGCCTCCTAAGCCACCGCCCACAACGATGGCTTGGTTGGTTGGAAAGGAACACGCCATGGTTGGAACAAAACCTTGCACTGCAAGGGCTTCGGGCTTGGGGCAGGACTTATGATTTCACAGGCGCGAGACGGAGCTAAAGGGTGCACGGTTCAGGGGCTTAGGGGTTGAAGTTATGCAGGCTGTGTGCAACGAACATCAAGCACAGCCCAAGTAGCCCTGCAAAGCTGAAACCCTGAACACCCCAAACCCCACCAAAGGCCCCAATCCAGGAACCCTAAACCCCAAGTCAACCAGTAAACTCCGACGTTCTTAGCCATGGTGCCTCTAAAGTCAAAGCCGAGGCACTGCCGGATGCTCCTAAAGGTCGAAACGAGCTCGCCTGATTTCTTCGGCGCTACACTTCGGGACGGGTCCGGTTTAGGTTCAGGCCTTTGGAAACGATCGGGTTCAGAGTCGAAGAAGACTGGCCCCAGGCGGGCATACTACATTCGAACATAATGCTTGAACAGAGGTCCCTGCAGTCGAATGTCTCGCACTCGTCTCCATGATTGACTTCAGAATCATCATCATCATCATCATCATCATAATCGTCATTATCATCATCATCATCATCATCATCATCATCATCATCATCATTATCATCATCATCATCATCATTATCATCATCATCATTATCATCATCATCATCAACCCCATCACCATCCTCATCACCATCATGCATTGTGCACCCATGCGGCAGGCTTCCTGTCGACTTCGTCCCAAGGGTCTAGGGGTTGAGTGGGTCGCTCATACTCTAGGTGCGGACGAGTTGCACTTTGGTGCCTTTGAGCATGCGCACCCAGCTACCCTAACACAAAAAGTTCTGCGGAACGGAAGACGCCGGCTGTAGACTGTGCTGAGATGAGAGCTTGAGTCTGCAAGAATTCGGAACAGTGTTCAGGAGCTTCCATGCACTGTCTAAATGCTTCAGGGGTCTCGTACATACAACTATGCTATCCTAGTAAACGAAGCTAAAAGAGACATGGCCCGACGGTGGGCACACACTGAAACTTCCCAAGGGCTTTGACGGAAGACTGTCACCAAGAGCGCCCAAGCTTCGAAACCTAGTACAAGAAGGAATTTGACAAGCATATCAAATTGCCACCTAGTGCAACCATACAAATTCTAGGAAAACTTCATAAACTTTGCAAAACCCTGAAAGGCCCACTAAATGCCATGGGATCCGTGAGGACACTTCTTCACAACGAGAATCAAGGCTCTTAGGCAGGAGCTTGTAAAATGCAGTTGCAACTACAATGCTACAACCAAACCTCCTGGAACCCTCCTGAGTATGCACTTCTTCCTAAGTCCTCTCATCCTTCAGTAAGGTTTGGGCTGCAAGGTTTGGGAGCCATCGGCCTAAGGCCTTTAGGCCATGTAAGGTTTGGAAGCCTTCAGGATGGAGCGCTTTAGGGCTTGATTCGGGCTCCTGGAGTTTGGCGGTTCAGGCTTTGGTGGCTTGGGGTTCAAGGCCTCGGTTTCGAAAGGATTTTCGTGTTCAAGGCTTCCGGTTTGGGCTCAGGGGCTGGAGCCTCTGCCTGTCAGACTTGGGATTTACCAACGCTTTAGAGGCCCCATGATCTTTAACAGTGGGTGGCTAAACTAAAGCAGGGTGCTGAAGAATGCGACGAGGGTGCTGAGGCTTTTCCTCTGTGATTACCCAATAAGAAGCGATGTCTAGGGTAGATGACTATGCAGACCCCTGGGTTAGGAAAGGTCTCGGGTTTAAAGCTTCCGGGCATAGAACAAGCGGCTTGGGAACGGAACCCAAGCTACCGCCCCGGCCTGATGGTGTTGGAATGGAGGTGTTGGGATTTGAGGGTCTTGGGCTTTGGGTTTGATGGCTTAGGATGTTTAAGTCTCTGGGTTTAGACTTCGGCTTTAGACTTTAGACTTTAGACTTGTAGGGTTTGGGGCTGCGGGGGTCGCGGACTTTTCAGAGTTACGCTCCTCTGGTGTTCTGCGCGAAGACATGTGCAGTGCGGTGCACATCGTCTGAAACTAGCTCTGGGATATTGCGCCGCAGGAGTTCCAAATGCCAACGCTGCGGCTGCGACGCTCTATCCACCCTTTAAAAAGAGGGTGCTTGTGCACGGAATGAATGAATGCCACTTTCTGGCAGCCCGCTTGGGGGGGACACAAAAATCCGAACCCTTGAGATCGAAAACGACCCTCTGAATCTGGAGTGCTTGATGCCAGCGTCTTCACATCAAGGGCCTAAACTCGAAACCCGAAGTGTTCGGGTTTATCGTATTTGATCAGATTCGAGCAATAACCAAATGGCAATATAAGTCCATTAGTTCATGGTGGACCCTAGCTTATTCCTGATTCAGATTCTGCAAACTGACGAAACCCACATCCGGGAGGGGAGTAGAGCTCCACGGCACTGAAGATTTAACGGGTTTGGGTCTTGGGGTACGTTATTGGGATAGTCTTTACTGGCGCTTCGGGTTTATAGTGCCTGCAGGGCTTGGGGTGAAGGGCTTCGGGTCTCTACCTCAGTTGCTGCGTCCCGTGGCACAAACGATTAACCTTGCATAACCTTGCATTTGTGGCAGAATGGAGTAAACTCGCAAGGCTAACGGCTAACCACACCGCTACTAAGATGCCTAACGCTATATGGTATATGCAAACAACAGAACACTGAGAGATCCCTTCTTGAATGTGTGTTGAGAACCCCATGCGCCAATGGCTGCGGGCTGCCAGGAAAGGTCGTTATCAGCATCTCGCCGAACGGAGATTCCCAGGATGTGCGGCCGAACTGTTGTGGGTTTAGGACTTCAGGGGGTCTTAGAGCTGTGTGTTTTGGAAGCATTGTCTCCGAAGGTGGACCGTAAACTCTCAAGCCGACCCTAGACCCCCCTGACTGAGCCCAACTTACTCCCTAAACCCTTGACCTAAACCTTACAGCCCCCAAGAGCTGCTGGGGATTCTCCCTCATCGGCAGCGACGCGGCCTGAGCACAGAAGAGAACAGATGAGTTTTCATGTGGGTTTTTGTTGGTTTCCGTGTGCGGGATGAAACGTTGAAAGTCTGGGGGCGAGGGTCTAGAGTCTAGACTTCTGCTTTGTTTTGGGCACATTTTTCCGTACAATATCTCTCGCCTCTGGAATCTGCAGTTTGCGGAAGGCAGCTTGTCCACCCTTGACGCCTCTCACGTCTCACCCTTGCCCTGTGTCACAGGCTCATGCTCGTTCCACTCCACAAACTGATGGTACTTGTAGTTCTGTCGGGCTTTAACCGGCTGTAGCATTCATCACCCCCGGCCTCTGTCACACAACAAGCAGCAGCAGCAGCAGCAGCAGCAGCAGCAGCAACAACAACAACAACAACAACAACAACAACAACAACAAACCCGCCTGCTCACTCTTCCCGTCCTGGGATCTGGATTGTGGTCTCGTAGCCTCGCAGCTATGAATGGGACGCAGGTTCCGGCTCGGGGCAGCGCCGCTGGAAAGAATTCTATCTGTACGTTTCAGAAGTTCCAACAGTGGCATCAGTGCTGGAGGGGAAGTCTGCTTGATGACGACCCGAGTTTCAGAAACCCCGCTTGCGTCATCGAACCACCTCAGAGCAGAAGGGGTGTTCGACTGCAAGCTCCGGGTCTTGGCAACGAACTTCCGAAAGCTGAAGAGTGATTTCCGCAAAAATCGACAGTAAGTACCAGGGTATAGAACTTCAAGTCCTGGGCTTTTGGTTGCGGATCTTGGTTGTCCAGGCGTCAGAGCTTGCGAGAACGGGACTGCATCTGTCACCAGGGGCCCTCCCTATGACCCGAACCCAAAACAGTTAGTACAGTCCCAAACCCTATCATCAGACCTGAGCCCCGAAGCAAAAAGCCGAGATTTGGAGCCGGAGAAGCCTGCAAAGGGCTTGGTGGCCATCACATAGAGCGGGAAGGAGATGTAGACCAAGCCCATGACGATCCTGGGCGCCGACAAAGACAAGGGTTTAAGCCAAACGTGACGGATGGCCGTTGTGAGCAGGTCATGGTTGGGGCTGCGGGTCCCTTCGTCGGTTGGGGTTCACCTACTTGTCGCCCTATTCACGTGATCCTCTAAGTGCACATCCTGCCACTACTTGAGGCTCCGCGCCAAGCTTCCTGAGTTCCCACACACAAACATCGGCTCAAGCTCTCGTGACCACAGGGTTGCCATTACAGGTCCTTCAGCAGTATAGCTGTTTTGAAGGATATAGTCAGTTCAACCCTAAAGAAGACACACCAAAAGAGTGCCCCGAAGAAATTTTCAGGGATTGGGGCAGAGGATTCAGGAATATGGTTCGGGGTTCAGGGTTTAGGCTGCAAGGGTTCGGGATTTGGTCTGGCGGCTATGTGCGTGTAAATACGTACAATAAAAAACCTGCTCCATGCCCGAACATGGTGCAATCGAATCCCTGCTATCTTGAAGTCAGGGCGCATGATGCCGTAGCCGATGAGCTCCACCCGCCAGATGTGACCCCGAGGAATGCCAAGAACCGGGGTCACCTGCGAGATTCTGGACTTTGCGGTTAGGTGTTTGGGGTTTAGGGTTTTACATTTTAAAGGTTTTTAGGGTTTTGAAGGCCTTTGGGTCACAAGTTCAGGCCTGAGAGCTTTCGAGATTTAAGCGCTGAGGTGCTTAAAGTTTGCGAGTTTTGGCCAGACCTCAAACCTTAACTCAGGCTTCAATCACTTTTAGTTTCGGCCCTGACGACTGGCAGCGGCTTGTGAACTACAACGGGTCCGAATAGGTCTGCCATTGCTCCTGGATGCGCTATATATTGAGATTTTGTCATTAAGGGAATGGGGCCAAGGACAGTATAGGGTTAGTATGATGTGAAGAATATACCCATGATAGACCTAGTCTTGAGGCTGCTCCGTTGGTATGAGAGTCAGGCAGGGCTAAACTGAAGGATCCTAGCTCCATTGGGATATCAGGGCTGAAAACGGAGATTCCTGAAATCATCATGTGAGATCCTAACGTGTACGTGGTCTTTTGGGCTCTTAGAGCTTTGGCTTCAGGTTCCCCAAGTAGCCCGCGCACCTTCTTCCAGCCAATGCAGGCGTGGTACATGAAGATGAACCTTGCAGACAAGTCCCAAACCGTGTCTTGCCGAAGCCTGAAATCCTTTCACAAGACATCCCTCAACCCCTAGCCACAAAGCTACTCCTTAATCACAGACAGCTCAAAAAGCCTGAATGCTAACACCCAAGACATCAACCCAAAATCTCAGAGACCTGAAACTCTAAAAGGTCCTGGAATCCCCAAAGCTCTAAAACCTGAAACCCTCCGTCCAACCCTAACCGCTTTCCTCATGACCAGCCCAAGGGACACCGAGAAGATGTAGAAGAGCGACCAGAGGGGATTCTTGAAGATCTGGAACTCCAGGGCCTGAGAAAACAAGGCTACCACTTATGCTCCATGCTTGGGACCCTGATTTTCCAATCAGGAGCAAGGCTTTTGTTAAAACTTGGAGTCGATTGTGTGCTGCTCTGCTGCGCTTTCTGGTGGATGGGCTTTCTAAAATGCCAATGCTATGCGCTAGGTGTTTGAACATGGCTCACATGTGGGTGAAGCGGGAGATGGAAAATCATGGCGGCAGGTTGCGGTTGCTACCAAGTGTTGATTCATTGTGTATGACGGCATAGAGCACCATGGGAGAACACACATTAGCATGACAGTTCACAGTGATTTTCAGGGTAGCACCTCTGATAGCTTGCGACTGCCAGCGCATTGCCGTTCAGGCTCACCCTCGATGTGCATTCGATACCTGATTTCTCCCTGCTTGAGGCCCGGGCGTAGATGTCGCGCACGCCGACCTTCTCCACGCTGGCGTCGGAGGTCCAGAAGAGGTTCAGGGAAGAGATGCCCCAGAAGTTGATGAGGTACGGAGGCGGCCGGATGTAGTAGGGGCCGAACTGGTCGGTGTCGCCGAAGCGGAACTGGAAGAGGTGGATAGTCATGAAGGTCAGGAGCATCAAGCCGGAGATAGCCAGGTTCAGGACGTTGATGCCCTGGGTCTGCACCAAAGCGAGCTTCATGTC